>BLKR01001598.1:0-270322 GCA_011170035.1 Teleogryllus occipitalis | reverse complement strand
CAATATGAAAAAATCATCACAATAATGACAATAAGAAATAATAACAATATGAACAAACACAAAATACACACACACACACAATTTCCTCAACTGTTCTGGGAAAGTTTCTCTTCCAGAAATCGAATGACATTGTTCAAAACACGTGTCTTAACAAATCTTGCACCGAATGCAGAAAACTGAAGCCAAACCACGTTGGATTTCCTTTTCCATGAAGCGAAAACATAAGAGGAACATCGCACGTATCGCACCACATGGTTTCAGCAAGCAACTGAATATCTACAATTCGTCGCCCCACGTTTTCTACATACTCCTCTCCATTCTTCTTTGAATGTTTCTTCATACGATGCCTTTCTTGAAGAAGCGTAGAACACTTTCGTCTTCTCTCATATTCAGCTTTGGAAACAAATCTTCCTCCAATGCGCTCAGACATTGTTTACCGGCGTTTCGACTAGGCACCAAACAGTACAGAAACAGTATTCAAAGTGAATGAAAACAAGGACAATTTGAAGCAGCATGAGCTCTGCGCAGGTATACCAATATCACAGACATTACGGCGTTGCCTAATTTACCAAAGACATTTCGCGATACTCAAGATGAGGAGATTTCGGCCATTATTAGTGATCACTGTAAAAAAATATGTAGATATATGTCCATAATGGTACTTTTTATAATGTTGATCTTGCTAATGGTTAAATAGTGCTTTTTTATATTCAATCTTATGCCTCAATTTTTCATTCTTTAGCTACGCGATCTGTTGGTACTAGTTAAGAAACTAGTCAACGACAGGTTTTTATATAATATTGAAATATTTTTATTTTCTATCTATATAACACAATTAATTCGTATAATTAAATAAAACTCTTAATAGGAATCCCTGGTTTGTTTATACATGTTTCACAATACCCACATGTCTCACAAATAATTATTTTTTAATGTAAAATGGACTCTCTATCTACTAGGGAATATCTCGCTCTAACCACCTTAAACATCGATTTCCAAGTGTGGAAATACCGTACTGGTACAAATAGATATTATTTACTTATCTTTCCAATTCTTTGCCAATTGAACATGGGGTCCCACAAGGTACGATCATAGGGCCTGGCCTCTTTCTGTTGTACGTTCGTTATATGCCCTCATCTATTAAAATGGAAGAACAGTTCTGTTTGTCATGACACGAATGTTCTTTGCCAAAAAGAAACAATAAACAGTTAAATTTCGGAAGTTTCAAATTGGTTTCATAATTACAAATTAATAGTTAAAGAAGGAAAAAGGGTTTCAATGCAATTTTGCGTTTCAAATCGGAAATTGTATGCTCCATTGAAAAGAAACAATATGCAATTAGCTGATGTTAAAGTAACAAAATTTTTAGGTCTCTCAATTCTGTCAAACCGCAAATGGAATGTACATTAATAACAGAATTAAACACTAAATTCGCATTCAGGGTTCTTTCAAATTCTGTCAGCCTTCATGCAGCTTATTACGTGTATTTTGCAAATGTACATTCCCGTCTGAGATACGGCGTAATATTCTGGGAAAGCTCATCCTTTAGTACCCAGACATTTAGATTGCTGAAGAAAATTATCCGAATAATGAAAAAATGCCATTCACGTGATCCTTGCAAGCCTCTTTTCATTGAGCTTGAAATCTTATCATTGCCTTGCCTATTTATTTACGAATCTGTGGAATTGGTCAAAGCTGACTAACTTAATGGTGGGAATATATTTTCATGTAATAATGATATTTATAGTTACAACACTCATTGTAGAAATCATGTTCATCAAGTGTCAGTATCAACAGCTCACTACAAGGAATCCACATACAATACATGTACGTTACTTTACAACTCATTGCCAGATTAAATTAAACAATTAAAATTAGTACACAAATTTAAGTTCAAAGTAAAATATTTTCTGCTGCATAACTGTTTCTATACAATTAGAGACGATTCTGATCGTCAAAAAGAAAAATAATGTTTATTATAACAAACCAATGATGTAGCATAATGAATTAGTTTACATTTGTATTGTATAATTATTAAAAAAGACTTAATATACCTGTAACAAGAAATGTACTTCAGCTTCCTGGTCAACGATCCCCAACTCGATCGGGTTTTTGTCCAGTTTCCTCGTATCCACGACATTCTTTTGAGCACTCCTTCTATCCGTCGCAAGAATGTAAAGAAAAAAATTAGAGCGGGTTTTGAGGAAAAATTAATTTTTTTTAATTGCCATTATTTCGCGCCAAATTACATGAAAAATATACTTACTGTAGTAAATGACTTTGGAAAATTGAATTGAACTTATTTAAGGATCCATCTTTGAGGAGCAGAATTCATTAAGGAGAAATTGTCTATCTCCAATATTATAGTTGTAGGATCATGCAAAAAATGCACTTTTGCAGTTTTCAAAAAACATGAATTTTAGCGATCATGAGGCTTGCCACATTCTCTTGACCGTACTTTTACTCTCTCTGAGGACAAAGTTTGAGTACAATTTTGGTGCCACTTTTGAGAAAATTTTGAAAATGTTTCTGAGTTTTCATGTAAATACCCCCTATTTCCAAATATTTTTATGAAACTCCCAAAGCCTCGAGTTCGTTCAGATAGATTGGGGAATAATAATTTTGAAGAAAATCGGCTGAACAATTTAGGTGGTAGCGTTGACTACAGGGACAGATAGACGACAGACCAATAACAATCTGATCAACTTCACACACTGTCACAAGTCATGACAAAAATTTTCTCTTGCATATCTTTTTGAGTTTTTTTTTCAGTTTTTTGGGGGACGTCAGATGTGTGGGGATTCCCGGGCTATAGCCCCACCTAAAATCCAGCCTAGCAGATAGTATTAAAAAATTTTGCAGAATTGCGAATTAACCACTACTGCTTTACTTTCAATCTTTTCAACGTAATTATGTTTGCAAGGTAATATTTTCAAATAAATGTACCCCTTAACAGAAAATTATATAGCCAATAAAGTGATGTTTAAAAACGAAAATGAAGGAACAGGTATGTTCATATTCGTAAAAGACCTTTTTTCGGCAAGATTAAATTTGCTAGAAATTTGTTTGCACGTTAAAACCCCGTAAACTAATTAAAAATATTTTAATAGGTATTACAGGTTATTTAGAATAAAGAGAAAAGTTGAAATCTTAAAAATGGGAATAGTTAGTGTCTGAGGTGGTCATTGCAAAATCAATTTTTAAAAGTTAACAATTTTAGTTACATTAAAACAACAATTTTGAGAAGACAAGATAATGTTAAATGGTTTTTACTTTTTCGCCTTAGTGCTAGTTCCCTATATATACCTGTTGCCGAAGTGGCTAGAAGTTCGGTACGGTCTAAGTCTTTCGGAGGGAAGAGTCGCTGGTTCGAGTCTCTCTCAGGGATAATTATTTGTCACAATTCTCTGTTCAGAAATTTCAGAAACTTTCTTGAAAACCATTTGAAGGAAATATAATCGCAAATATCATTAATTAAGGTAAATAAACTGGAGGTGTCTGTATTGATTTTCGTATTTTGAACTTTTAAAAAAGTTTTCAGCTCCTTGGTTCTATTTGTAAATGTATGCCACATCAAATCAATTGCTGTCTTTTTGGGGGACTGTATGAACCGATTTAAGAAAACAAATGATTATATCAACATGATATTTAAAATTCTATTTAACGAGTACCCATGGGATCAACTTAAGATATCCCTCACCGTTCAGAAATTGTTATTATTATTATCATCATCCTACGTTTTCTCAGCTATTTTTGCTGGTAAAAATGCTCACCTTCCCCAGAGGTGTTTTGGGGACAGGTTCGGTCACAGAAGAACAACTTCATCTTATATCTGGACTTAAGATAAAACTTTTCTTACGATTCTGTTTGCAAAAAATGCGCGCTGTCCCATGTTCAGAACGTTTTTGGGTAGTTTAAGTTCTGTTAAGTTTTTAAGGAAGTTTTTACTGACCAGGCCTTCCGCCGATATCACGAGTGCGTATGTTTTGGTAGCACTTAATTTCCAAACATGTTTTAGTTCATAACATAAGTTTTCATATTTCGAAACTTTTTCTATTTCTTTCTGTTTGATGTTGTGGGATAATGGTACTGCGATGTCTATTATTACTCCTTCTTTCTTCTTTTTATCTATAAGGAGAATATCTGGCGTATTGTAATCGACAGTACGATCAGTTAAAACTGGTCTGTCCCAGTACAAAAGGGTGGAATTTGTTTCCAGCACTGGAGGAGGGGTGTACTTATAGAAAGGCGGCGTCGATTCATCCAATAATTTATGCTTTATTGCAATTGCCCTGTGCATGATTTTCGCAACTTGATTATGCCTTCCTAAGTAAGCACTGTCTGAGAGGGAAGAGCATGCAGCTGTGATGTGTTCTATAGTTTCTCCTACAGCTCCACACTTCCTACATTTATCCACCACATTTTCTTTTAAACAATGCTTTCGATAGTTTCTGGTCTTGACAACTCTGTCTTGAATTGATATTATAAAACCCTCGGTCTCACAATATGTTTGTTTCTTCAAAGGCACTCCACCGAGGAACGTCTGTCCACATCATCTCGAAACAAGAGATTTGGGTATCTTCCATGTATTTCTTGTTCTTTCCATTCATTAAAGTTCGACTGGTCGGTAGAGATGTTATTAATACGTAATTTCGTTCATGGAGGTTCAACGGAGTGAAGCCGCGGTCCTCATTAACAGTTAATTTCATTAATATGTCGGTGGAGTTTAAAAGGACCTGTCGCATTTTTTCCTCTTGTCTCAGGCAAAGTGTTTTTATATTAACCAACCCTCCGCCTCCCATCGTTCGAGGTAGATATAATCTTTTTACTGAGAAGTTTGGATGAAGACAGCGAAATGTATGTTACAATCTTCTCGTTGATCTGTCCAGCTCCTCCAGGTCAGATTCAGTCTACTTAACAATACAAAAGGAGTAGGTTAGGACCGGCACAGCCCAGGTGTTGATAGCTGAAATCAGATAACCCCCTGATAAATAAGTGTTTAACAACTTTGTTAGCCGCTTTTGATATTTTATTCGAAGGTCCTCCTTGATACGATAATGGTCCAGTCGATGGTTCTGAAGGTTTCCCAAATAGCGACATGTTTCTTCAGGTAGTACCTGTATAATATCATCGAAAATTTGGTTAGTGTTTTGTACATTTCCTTTATGAATATTTATTATACCACATTTATCAAGACCGAACTCCATCCCGATGTCATCGCTGAACATTTTTGGTACACTTATAAGCGATTCTAATTTATCATGCGTTTCAGCGTAGAGCTTATGGACATCCATGTACAGTAAATGGGTTAGTCTTTTTGTGTTTTTCATGTTCAATCTATAGCCACATTTAGTGTTGTTCAAAAGAGTTGGTAGTGGGTTTAGAGCTAGGCAAAACCATAGTGCTGTTAGGGAATTGCCCTGAAATATACCTTTTCGGACATTAGCTTTTCCCAAGATATTACCTTGGATTCGTACATTTGTACGCCATTTATTCATTAGATCTTGAAGAATATTTCTTACATTTGGACAGATTTTATATATTTCCAGTATTTTGTTTAGCCATTTGTGAGGAACGGAGTCAAAAGCTTGGCTGTAATCAATATAACAGATGTGGAGATTTCTTTTCTTTGTTTGAGCTTGCTTTAAGACCACAGAATCAATGATGTGTTCATGTTTACATCCCATAGCTCCCTTAATACAACCTTTCTGTTCTTCTTCAAAGATATTATTATTTGCCCAGTGGAGGTATTTGCCCAGTGGCAGCACCACTAGTTTAAATTTCTCTAAAATGTTAAATATTTACTGGTCTATTGACACCAATACTCGACCGAAAACACTCGCTCACAAATATTTTTCTGTAATGTACGCGCAGTTAAAAGTTCGTGAGTCGACAACGAGAGATAACGGAATTTTTGCATCACACATAAGCAAACGAGGTGCGCCCCTGGGAGATCGTCCTTCTGGCCCTTTGAGATTTAAGGCCAATCATATTCACACCAAGTGCTAGCGATTGGTCGACGCGTCTCTCTGCAAGATCGAACGTTCTCCAAGATAACATCTACAGTTGTAAACATAAAATTCCATATGAAGTTTTGCCTGGCTACAGCCAGGCAAGGGCGTGATACTATAATTTGTACTTGGGCTTTACGCCTGCTGTTAATATAATTATATTAACTGTTATTATGCTGTTAATTTCATTATAAATTAATAAATAAATAAATATAAAAATTGAAATAATAAATTGTATCCCCTTTTAGCTCCTCTGTTTCTATGTCTCCTAATTTTCAGCTATTTTGGCTACATCAATTTTTCTTTAAATAAAACAATATCTTATTTAGGTCGTACTCGTAATGCGCATATATCTCAGAATTTTATTTGTCTAATTAATGAAGAGTGGGCTTGAAAATTCAGCGGTCAGTACGAGTTCTCGGCTAATATAATTTTCACTCTGATGAATTTGGGACCGATGGAAATATATTTTAATTATTATTAAAATAACACCAAATTTATGCTAATTACTTTAGCGCAATAGTGCCATACGCTGTTTATTCTTATTTAAAATATCTTTTCCGGTTCTACGTCACATTTGATTTATATTTTTATGTTATGGACACACACACACACACACACACAAACACACACACGTATAAACATTTACTAAAACTATTGAACAATGGAAAATAAAACACATTAACACTATATTCACATACAATAACTATTCATCATTTTCTTGCTCAGATATGTGAATTATTACTAAATTAGAAACGAATCAGTGGCCATTTACTAATTGATTTTTTATTTTAATTAATTGAAATCCAGTAAGATTTCAATGCATACATTTTTTCAGTTCATACATTCTTGGCCTTGAACAAAATTTTGAATGCCTTTTTCATGTATAAAATTTCACTTCCCATATCTTCATTACACCATTTAGCTTTTTGTTACATGTTTGTTTGTTACATTAATTTATATGAAAATATATTCCATTACCATTTCTGCATTCATTTATTAAAAATTTAAATCTGTGAGATGACATGGCTGATTTCAAAATAAATAATCTTTTAGTGATGAGCAACTTTAAAATATAGTTACCATGTTTATAATTGGAAATTCTAATATTTTATATGTAATCGGGAATACAGAGTGCGAGATCATATTTTTTGAATGAATGCTTTCTTCTAGGCAGAATGTATACATTTGGTCTGAAAATACATCTTTAGGAAAATGAATGCTGAGAGTTTCCGTGGTGAGAGTGTATCTGAATGCAGGTCACCAGTGGATATGTCTCTCTCGGAGGATGTCTCTGGTAAGTACCATATTGATTGCTATAAATCAGAGCTAAAAGTAACATCAAACTGTTATATATTCTGACGGGCCCATTGATGGCTTCTGAGGGTAGTGTAGTATTATCAAAGAATAACCAGATCGAGTATCGATAGGCTATCTGTCAATCAAGAGAAAACGGAGAGAACAATTGAGCAGCACGAGGTATAAACTGCCGAGAGATGCTCGAAAACTTGGGTAGTGGCATGGGTACCATGGGGAAACTTCTCGCGCAGGCAGACATGTTGACGTTTAAAAAGTAAGTATTTGAATGTGTAAGAGAGATTTCGTGCAAGATAGTGTTATTTGTTTTGTGACATGAACGTTGCAATGGAATGGACTTGGAATATGGAGGTACGTTGATCAAAATGGCTGTGGAACAAAATGGAAGTGGAACAACCGGACAAAAATTTTGTTTTTGACCTGTAAGTAGGCCAAGATTTGCAATAGCAATAATAATATAAATTAATCATGAAATAGGGATAACATTGCCATGAGTGATAGGGAATGGCAAGGAGTGCATTAAAATATGAATGGTGAAATATTTTCCTTTTCTTTATATATTGTTTTTTCAGACATTGTATTTCGTTTTTTTGTCTATTGATAACCAGCACAGGTCAAATGATAAATATTTCTGGAAGAAGGAGTATTTATTTTAGCAGAAGAATACAAATTTTCACGATCTTATATTCACAAGCATAAATAATCCCTTACGCAAGATTTCGGCGCTGAGATTTGGTACGGACAGCTGTCAACCCACAAATAATTATTTTTTTAGTATGAACAGAGGGTTATTGTTAGTATTGTATTCTTTAAATAAATAAATGCCACCCCATACCTTTCAGTTGTTCCCAACGTGGGATGAAGAAAGAGATAGAAGCATAAAGAAAGAAAAGTATAAAAGCATAAAGCTTATCAATTACTAAAAATAATACTGAGAAACCCCTCAGTCTCTCTCTCTCTCTCTCTCTCTCTCTCTCTCTCTCTCTCTCTCTCTCTCTCTCTCTCTCTCTCTCTTGTAACACCCCACTTGCCGCCGTCCATAACAGCCCTAAGTGAAGGTGCTCCCAGGGTTGACCTCGACTTACCTTTTTCCCGGCGCCAGCTGAAGGTTAATGCTTTGCCCGGCTACCCCCACTGAAAACGCTGAAATTTCTAGCGGGAACATGCGTGGCGTGGGCATTGGCATGTAACATGGAATAAAAGATTTTCCTCATTTAACTTAAATTTAATTCAAAAAAGAGATATTGAGGCAAGATTACGGTGAAGCCGGATACATAAAAAAGGACTTACAGACTAACTTATAACTAGGTTACATGGTAGGTGTCTCGACGGGTCGTTCGCCTATCTCCCGTCACAGCAGCTGCTCGGGCGGGGCACGGAGTTCGTCGCGCCGGCGCTGGCGGGGTTCACGAGCGGTTACTCGCTCGTATCCTTCCCAGGTAGGTTAGCGCAGCCGTGGCGATGACTCGGGCGCTTGCCCGAACCAGCGGCGACGAATAGCCTGGATTAGCCGATGACCACTCAGTAGCCGAGCGCGTGAAGGGCGGCGCTCGGGGTCGATGGCTGCGGCGGTGGCGGCGTGGTCGGCGCCCGCGGCATTGACAATGTCCAGGCACGCCTCTGCGCCAGGAACGGCGGCTCGTGCCCTCGGGCCGTCTACCTCCGGAGCTGATCGCAACAGGCGGGGCCGCTCGCGATGCGTGGCGTGACCGGCACGTCGCGCCCTGGCCTCTGGCGGTCGGCGGCGCGTATATATCGGCGGTCCCTACTTCCTATTGCTGATCGTAACTACCGAAGCTCGGGCCGGCAGAGCCAACTTGCTCATCCGAGGCCGTTTTATTGTGCGTGTACTCGCACGTACGTGGCCGAAGCCAAAAAAACTAAGACTCGCGTCTTCCGGGAGAACACCTGCGCACTCGCCCGCTGTTCCCATAAGCAAGGCGTCTGCTCTGCTCCGCAGTTCGAATCAGAAGGACCCAACTTCTCCTTACTCGGAGCTCCCCGGCTCCATAGGGACACATGATCGCGTCCACGCGATGTTCACGCCTATTGGCCTACGGCATCACGTGACACGGGGTGGCCAATCACGGCTGTATAGACGTGTTGACGCTATGAAGTAGCGTCTTCAATGGAATTTGTTCTACGTCAGAATTTCGCCGAAATCGCCGGCTCTGGTCGGCGGCGGTCGGAAATTCCATTGACATCACGGGCGCGCCCCTTTCACAGGGCTAGTTAACAAAGGCTAACCTGCTCGCCCGCATCGGCGGCGCGCAGGTAACGGGAAAACGTCCCCTTTCCTGCTGCCCTTCGACAAGCGCCTTCACCACGCATTTTAACATGCGTTTGAAAATATAATTTATATCTATGATTCGTGGATGCCATACGTGGGCGACTGTCCAATTACACTATATATATTATAACAACTCCACCTTGGAGCCGTTAACTATAACACCCCACCTTCAAAGTCACCTCTAACCCCACGTTGGTGGGTGCCGTGTGGGTGGGGTGCTCTCAGGGTTGACCTCGACTTACCTTTACCCTGCCGCCTGCTGAAGTTTTCTACTTTGCCCGGCTACCCCCACTGAAGACCCTGAAATATCTAGCGGGAACATGCGTGGCGTGGGCATTGACCTGCAACTCGGAATAAATGATCTTCCTTGTTTAACTTACATTTAATTTACAAAAAAAATAGCAAAAGTTGCGGTGAAGTCGGATACATAAAAAGAAGAGACTTAAATCTACCTTACGTCTAAATTACACTGTAGAGACGACACGGCGGGTCATTCGCCCGTCACTCGCCTCAGCGGCAGTGCAGGGCGGGCATGGGTTCCTCGCGCCGGCGCTGGCAGGATTACAAGCGGCAGCTCGGTGAGACGCCCTTCCAGGCAGGGTCAGGCGTTGAGGTGACGTCGGCAACTTGGGGCAGCGTCTCGAGTCATTCGCCCAAAACTGCGGCAGGGAATGGTTCTGGGGATGGCGGCGTCGGAGGCGGTCGGAACGGTGGCCGGGCGCATAATAGGGCGCCGGGGTGATGTTGGCGGCGGCGGCGAAAGTCGATGCCGACGGAACGAGCGGCGGCGGCGGCGTTAACAATGTCGGCTATCCGCCCGGTGGCCGGGCGCGAGAAAGGGCGCCGGGGATTGCGGTTCACGTCCTTGGGCCGTCTCTCGTCCGGGCCTGAACGGGGAACCGGCTAAGTGATCCGCAATGCAATACGTGTGTCCTTGAAACCTGGCCCGACCTCGCGGTAGGAGTTGGCGGTCGGCGGCGCGTGGCGTGCGGCGAAGGCGGCGGCCGTCTCTACTGGCAAGAGGTGCCCGTAAACTACCGTGGCCCGGGTCGGTATAGCATACTTGCTTATCCGAGGCAAGGTTCCGACACACGTTTACTACGCGTGGCCGAAGCCCGAATCGTCTGCACTCCCGCTACTCCCGAGAGAGTACGTCTTCACCCGCTCGCTGTCCAAATCAGAAGGCGTCTGCCCTCCAGCGCAGTTAAAAACAGAAGAAACAATCTTTTCGTAACACGGAGCTTCGCGGCAACACGGGGACACGTGATCGCGCCCAGGCGATGCTCACGTCCATTGGCCCGCGACATTACGCGACACGCGGTCGCGCAGATGACTGGAAATGTTCGCTTTCTAGCAGCCCTTGCGACGCGCATTTTCACCACGCATTTTAATATGCGTTTGAAAATGTTGTAATTTAAATTAGTAAGGATTAGTTTTTGATGAAAGTACAACATTGGTACCGATAAAAGTTTTTAAAATGGGTTTAGAGGTGCTACAAACCCCATAAACATCCTATTTTTGCCCCTTTTCGCTACTTTTTAGAAAATAACGGACACATATTATTTAATGTGCTTTTTATCAACAGATTTTTGTCTGAGCTCCAAAGCGTGAAATATATACTTTTAAGAAGTTTGATTCGCACAATTTAACTATTTCACTGCAGTAGGCTAAATTTGTCCCGCGCGCCGTCAGTATTAACAAACGGCAATTGTATTGCACTGCTATGTCTGATTTCTCTATTCACTATTAGTCTGTATTGAACATTTTTGTGAAGAAACCAAGCGGGATTTTGATGTTACTGGACTGTATATGGCATTTGGCATATGGCATTTGGAAGCCCACGAGCAACAGGGCACTCATTCAAGCATTAGCCTGGGTCACAACTCCTTAGTTGCAAAATTACATAATCAAGTTCAATAGTCAACTAATTGTATCTAGAAAACTCCCAAATAAACAGTAGATATTTAGTATAGGCCCACAAACAAAAATGGGAACCTAAGTAAAAGGTGCTACTTCTTCAACAATGACGCCCTTGTGAGATCCTTCTTATCGCTTATGTCTTCGCACCAAATGATCTCGTTCAGATAACTGTCATCAGAGTGTTTAGTAAAGCCTCAAGAAAGAGTTCGTGTCATATGCAGCGCAAAATTGAAGTCCACAAAGATGCAAAAGTCAAAATTATTATGTACAGTACTTACCTTTTATGTACATATTGTTTGTACACATTGTGTACGCCAGGACTGAAGTGAATACAATTAAACTTCATACACACAATTTAATACTATTTTAAACATCATACTTATTAAGTTTGTGACATAACACTAGTAAATAGTTAATAAAAATAGAAGTAACAGCTAAGATGAACAATTAGTTTGAAAAATTGTTAGTTTTATAAAGCTGTGGCGCCGTGTGCTGCTTGCTTTTTTGGTTGCATGATGCTTGCTCATGGATATGTCAATATATCATTAACTGAGGTTTTGAAAAGCAGAAGAAAACTGAAAAAAGGAAGGGGTGGCTTTTCAGAATGCAATAATGAGTGTGTCTCCTTCAGGGACGGGGGCCCGGACGGCCCGCGTTGCAGTCCGGCAAGCGCCTTGATATGCACACTGTTGTATGCACCGAAGCAAAGCGTGAAACAAATAGCTCATAGGTTTCCAAATGCCAAATAGTGTTTTTTAGATTCTACTAACATCAAAACCTGTTTGATATATTGACAAATATGTCAATGACCTATTGACAAATATGTTCAATGTAGCCTAATATTTAATAAAGAAATCAGATAAAGGAGTGTATGGTGCAGGTTTTATGTAAAGGAGATGGTGATTTAGGTGAATTTCATACTCAAACTCAGTGTAAATGTCCATACTAAGGACGTTATGAATGAATAATGCAACGTATCTTGGGTATTTATGAAATCTGAAGTATATCGAGAGTCATGTTTCTATTAGCATTTAAGGTTTTTGTAATATTAGGATTATTTGTCATTGTTCTGTATTAAAAAGAGGAGTTTATCAGTAACAAAAAAATGCACGTGTAGAGAATTATCAATAAATCACAAGAGATCATGATCATAAAGAAGGAAATTACTACACATGATGTAAGGGAAATTATAAGCATCATATCAAATATTTGTTAGCCTAAATTACCAAAGAGAAAATTTAATGATAGGTTTTTCCAACTTGATAAGCAACTTTCTAAACAAGGAATTCGTGATTGTATTTGTATCCATATTAGAAATAAATGTGTTTTTTGTTTTTGAAAGAATTTAGTAACAATCATGATTACAAGGTTGTTACCCCCCTAGAAGATCCCTTGTCCCCTTGTTTACGTTCTTTTATCTCATCACTATAAGAGTGCTCATGGTCCCCATAAAATTGGATCTCATGGTAAGTTGGATCATTATATATATTGTGACGTAACCGAATATTTGATTCTTGAAGAAACATATTTATCTTAAAATAACTTCTCCACAGAGAGCATGTCGCAACCGGTCGCGCCTTCCGTGGGCGGTCGAAGGGTCAATTAGTTCCGCGCGTCTGTAAACACGACCCTCTAGGCGAACCACGAAACGGCGTCTTCCACAGGCGCGGGGCTTCCAAAGTCATGCGTTCATGAATGTGGGGCCTGCCCACACCTGGGGCTGGCGTCACGTCACAAAACATTCGTAGAATATTTTCTGCCCGAAAATATTCTTCAATAGAAGGGTTAACGGAACCATTTCTTCGCCAGATTACTTTTCTTTTCTTCACAAATGTAATTTCTTCGTTTGCTTCACAATCAGTAAACTGTTCTACTCCCTCTTCACCATCTTTGCCATCGTTTTCATCATCTTCGTCGCAGATTGTTAATTCTATTTCATCTACTAGATCCGTCTCCTCCACTTCTGCTTCCATGTCAAAAAATGTCGTATTCTCCTCTTCTTTTACTTAACTTTTTTTTTCTTCTAATTCTTCTCTTACCCCATACTCTTCTTCTTCTTCTCCTTCTACTTCTTATTTTTCTTCTTGTACTATCTGCTACTCCATTCCAATCAACATTCCATTCTTACAAATGTTTCTTAGAACACGCCGGATGTCGTGTGGGTGCTTGTGGGTTTGTGGCCGGGCCACGAACGTCACATATATATATATATATATATATATATATATATATATATTATATATATATATATATATATACACACACACATCCACACATCCACATTCCTTCACTACATAGTTGAAATATGATTAAAGGTAACAACTGGCAAAACTTGTAAACTATAAAAATTCACTCCCGAGTATCAATAAACGTATTTGTATTGGCCAACGTATTGCAGATTTTGCGTATTTGATTTTAAAGGATTTCTAAAAAATACTCACTTCTCTCGATACTGCTTAGAGAACTTAACCGAATTTCACTTAGTGAATATACATTTATGCCCAGAAGCAAAAGTGAATCGTATGAAAAAATGGGATGACGGGATTTACTAAGAAAAGCTAATATCCAAATCATACAATAATCGATGCCAAGTGTTCCACTTGCCAGAACAGAAAGTTTCAAGTCCTTGGTCGTTCGCCTTATTACCAGAAAATGTACCAGTTTGTAGCCTAATCCACAATAACCCAAAAGAATAAACGGAGCAGTGACATGGTCGGCGTAACGGTAACTATCACTATCACTGAAGCGCACTCGATCTCAATGAAAACTATTCTGTGTGAACACAGCAAAAATAAGGAGAGATCCCAGAAAGGAACCAGGGAGACTAGACGTAAAACTTGGTCGTGATGGGGGTCTGCAAGTTACAAGCGTATTTATTATTGCAGAATTACATAGTAAACACTGTAAGTAGTGCATGTGTATCATTATTAAAGTATAAGTTCATGTATTAGAAATGTCGGGTCGACCTTTATAGTTTATAATTGTATAGAAAGAGTTATGACACAAAAAAATTATTTGGCATTTAAACTTTTATAATATAATCTGGGAGTGAATTGTAAAATAACGGACATGTATTGCACAGTAATATAGTGTGAATATGGATTCAATAGGCTCATTTACATGGGGTCCGTAGAGAGCAAATACCAGAGGCCATCCAACCCACCAACCTAAAAGAATAGAAGTTAATATATTTCGTTATGTCGTCGGGCTTAGGATTTCACATTGTCTTTTTTCCAGATACACACTGCCACTCTTCAGCCTCTTAATTATGTTTCATATCTTTTTCTGCGTTGATCCATTTCGAATGAAATAGTCAACCATCAATCATGAATAGAGCCCAGATTTCAATGACAAGTCATATATTTTTCTGCATCTTCGGGCGAATTTTAAAATAATTTATGCACGAATCCAGGTATTGTCGAATATAAAAACGTCTTGTTGTTGTTGTTCATATCAAGTCATATTTACGCAGTTTTTACTAAAAGGTCATATTTTGGGCAAATTGTTCCCTAAATGCATATATTTGTCATATTTTTAACGACACAAAAATAAAAATCTTGAAAATGAGTCTCGCATGACAATGTATCAGGTGATATTGTCACAAATCAACTCAACAATTATACCAAAAAGGATTATTTGAAACGTCATATTCCTTGTGCTACGATGAAAGTGAGTGTGTTTTTCTTTCGTGTCTCCTGCGCGTTGTGAAAATGGAACGATATTGAGCAACGTGCGGATGAACTCGAAACATTTTCATACCCAGCGATGACAGCGGAGCGCTGACAGCTGGGAAGTTGACAGCGGGGTTCTTCTTCCTACGTGAGTCCCCGGAGGGATTAGATTACACTCGTTTCGTTCTCTCAACGAATGAAGAAACGTATGCGGCTTCCGAGGTCAGCATGGCACACGCAATCTCACTATTCAGTCTGATCTGAACACTTCAGTGTGGATCAAAATGCTGAAAAAAGTTCAACAGCATGAAGCTGCGATATCATATTCGTGATTTTCAAGAGAAGTTATTCAGCATCGGCGGTGAATTATTATTTTGTAAAGTATGTAACGTTAAAATTCGTGCAGAAAAAACGATTTAATTTGGAACAACATTGTAAAACCGCTAAACACAGCAGCTGTGTGAAGCGAAGTTCAGGAAATGACTGTAGATAAAGGCTCTTATTTGAGCAGGCAGGTCCATCTGTAAATGTCAGAAGCATAGAAATAGACAAGTGGGCAGAACACTACCGACCTCTGTGGTACGATGATAAAGAAAACGCTGCTGTTAACCACAGAGCAAAATGTCCAGAAGTTGACATCACATGGGAGGAGCTGACAATCGCTTTAAAAGTATTAAAAAATAGGAAAGCGCCCGGACCAAACGGAATCAACAGCGAATTACTGAAGTATGGACGTCAGACATTGCATAAACACATCTTAAAACAGTTTAATGTGTGCTGGAGGCAGCTCGAGATTCCTCAAGAATGGTTACAGGCGAAAGTGGTGTCCCTGTACAAGAAAGGTGATACAACTAACACCCTGAATTATCGAGGAATAAGTCTGCTAGACACTACCTACAAAGTATACGCTAGAATTCTTAATCAACGACTGAAGGCAATAGCAGGAGCACTTCTCTCAGAAGAGAGCAAACGGGATTCAGAAAAAGCCGTTCATCTACAGATGCAATATTTACCTTAAAGCGATTGAGAGAAGAGCGACGAGAACCTAACAAAGAAACTCACCTTGCTTTTGTAGATCTTGAAAAGGCTTTTGACAATGATCGACGCATTCTATGGGAAATATTAGAACGGAGAGGTTACCCAAGACACCTTATCGAAGCTATAAAGAGTGTATACAGAGAAACTTCGATTATCGTAGGAAACTGTAAACCTAATATAATTGTCCCTACAAATAAAGGAGTAAGGCTTGAGCAACGTGCGGATGAACTCGAAACATCTTCATACCCAGCGATGACAGCGGAGCGCTGACAGCTGGGAAGCTGGCAGCTGGCAGCTGGCTGTTCAATATCACCAACACTTTTAACATATATCTGGACGACATATATAGAATATGGAAAAGTAAAGTCGATAGAGGTGTCGATAAAGGCTTTATTTACATCAATTCAATGTTATTCGCTGATGACAAAGTGGTGATACAAGAGACTGAAAACAAGCTCCAAATGTCCATTTTTATATTAAAGAAAATTCTTGAAGAATATGGACTTCAAATGTCCGCTCAAAAATCAAAAGTCATGGTATTCCGAGGCAAATGTCCAATAGCTCTAAAATAACAATAGGAAACTACAATTTAGAACAAGTTAGCAACTTGAAGTACTTAGGCTGTGATATATCCTGTAATATAGATCATGTCGTGGAAGATAAACTAGTAAAATTCCGAAATGTTTGTGGAACGATACATAAGTATCTTAGAAAATGAACACGGAAGGAGACACGGCGTAAGTTTTACAAGACAATTGCAGTCACCACACTCATGTACGCCAGCGAAACATGGGTGAACACGAAAAAATCAGAAATAAAATACAAACGGCGGAAATGCAATTTCTCCGAAATACACTAGGGTGTTCGCTACTCGACAAGAAACGGAATTCTGAAATAAGAGGTTTTAAAAGTCAAAGAATTATATGAAATCATTCTCGAAAATAAGTTAAAATGGTACAATCATGTATCGAGAATGCCAACGTACCGACTTCCGTTCATAGTTATGAACTATAGAACAGAAGGAAGAAGGGACATTGGGAGACCGAGAAGAAAAATGGGTGCCGGAACAGGTCACAAGACTTAAACCCTGTCGGGAAGAAGAAGGTCCATCTTCAACCTCCCAATCGTTCAAGGACTTGTGTGAGATGATGGTGCCTTGTAAATTCCCATTGGAGAAGATGAATCCACACAGTTCAGACAGTTCTTGGAGAAGTACACAACACATCCCGTTCTAGATGAATCCACAATGAGAAAACATTATTTACCCGTGTGCTATGAAGAGGTGCTCAATAAATTACGAATGAATTTTACTGACCAAAAGATCTGGGTGTCCGTAGATGAAACCACCGATGTGTATGCACATTCTGTTGCAAATGTTGTTGATGGTGTTCTAAAAGTTAATGGCCCTGGAGACATTTTCCTCCTGACGTGTGACGTTCTCGAGAAAAGTAAACAACTTGACAGTTGTCATCTTGTTGGTCAATTCTATGAAACTATTATGGCCGGATGGTGCGAAAAGAAGCAACGTTTTGCTACTAGTGTCAGATGGTGCTTCATATATGGCTAAAGCAGCCAAGGGGCTCTAGATTCTCTACCTTAGCATGGTATACGTCACTTGTATTGCGCATGCCTTACACAGAGTTGCGGAAGAAGTGCGATCAAATTACCTTGATGTGGACAAGTTAATTTCCTGCCAAAATAAAATCAATGTCAAAGCTCCATTACGGGTGCAGAAATTCAAGGAACCTTCACCTTCACTATCTCTTACACGTTGGGGTTCTTGACTTAATGCTGCTGAATATTATTGCACCAACTACAAGGAAATAAAGAAAATATTCTGTGAGCTTGATAGATAAGAATCAAGTGCTATGAAAACTGTGAAAGAACTATTTTCCGATACCCTGTATGGAAAATTGGCCTACATCACGCAAACTCTCAGTGGTATGAAAAGTCACTCAAACAGCGCCTGCCAAACTCCACCTGTGTCTCTTGCTGATGCTGGGCTGTTCGTCGTACCCGCGGCTATGTGGTGGTGGGTGGGCGAGCAGTGCGGCGGCAGTGGGTACCGCTAGTCCCAAGCCCCGATAAAGGAGGAGGGTCACTAGTGTGGCATTGCTTCCACTTATTTGTGCCATACTTCTATTAACTTTCCTCTTTGGTCTCTCTTGATCTCTTTATGTTCTTCGACCCCGGTGCTATTAGGTTGTGAGGGCTCGAGAGTCATTTATTTCACTTCTACTTTTCTGGTATACTCGGTCTCTTCTTCTTTTTCGAATCTCCTTTTTCTATATCTTATGGGGGTAGGGTGGATAGGACTCTATAGCGGGAGGGAAGCCAACCTGTACAGGGGAATTTAACCCCAAAACGAAAATCTCTGGTCCTCCAGGTTGGGGGTTGGGGCATCTGCCCTGCACTTAAAAGAGAAACAAACTGCAAAACTCCCCGGCAAAGCCTCCGAGCAGGATGGATCAACAAGAAGGAAACACGCGCAGAAACGGACTTTGAATCGGTACATGGAATTCAGTTCAGGGAATTGCCACAAAAACTGAGGAGGTATTTAAAAAATCAGAAAGTATGATATGGGCATAGAAACACATCACACAGGAAAACATATGATTCACAGAAACTAAGAAGAAAAGAAGGAAATGGAAGAATGGAATATGTACATCTACATTTATAGTGGGGTGCCTAAGGAAGAGAGCTCGAAGTGGATTTTTATAGTTATCAAAAATTGATATTAAAAGAATATCACCAGCGGGGAACAAATTAGTGATTGAATTTTAAAGATGCAAACGGAGCGTTGAAGTCACGTAGTTACTATTATAGTTGCATATGCACCAAATGATGATGCCGATATGGTAAGTAACAATGTATTTTATGAAGAATTGACAAAATCATTGGAGAAATTTAGTGACCGGAAAGAACTTTTATTAGTAGGTCATTTAAATGCACTGGATGAATAATTGCCGATCCTATTGTCGGGCAGCATGGGGAAAATATAATAAATAATAATGGAGAGAGGTTGACAAAATTTTGCCAACAGATTACTCTCAGAATAATAAATGGCTGGTTCAAGCATAAACAAACACATCAGTATTAATGGGTTCCACCAACTCGGAATTTAAGACCTATAATTGATTATATTCTATAAAGACAAAAACCAAAACTGTGGATAAAAGACGTAAGAATATTGAGAGGCCCTGAGTGTAGATCAGATCATTTACTGGTGTCTAGATTTTTTTCCTTTTAAAAGTACAAAAGATCCTTACAAAATTGAAGTGGTAATAACATTTTAAAAATAAATTATAGTTTGCAAAACTCCAAGACGACTCTACTTGTTTCCTTTATAAAATGAGATTAGCCACAAAACTGTGATGTTGCAGATGATTCTGCTAATAAAATGAATGAGTCAGTTAAGAAGAAGATGCACGAATATGCCTTTGAGACTTTAGGGGAAGAAGAACAACAACATATGTGGAAGAGGAAAAAAAGAAATGTGGTGGAATGGAACTGTAGAGAAGATAATATTGTAACGTCTACCGGTGTCGATCGGGTTTTGCATGTTCAATTAAACAGAAACAACACATTTAATTAGCTTAAGATGATGATGAGCATGCAAAATGATTCTTACATAGGTGTTTACAAATTTTGGTGACTTTACTGCCGCTTTTTATTTAAATTAGAATTTATCACAAGCAAACACAATGAGCTGCTACAATAACATGCTATACTTTCGGCATTAACGTTCGCAGTCTTGAATCAATGAATTGAACACAAAATTAAGTTCATTATGCTATGCGTTCAGAATTCTTTCAAATTCAATCAGCCTTCATACTGCTCATTGTGTATATTTCGCGAATGTTCATTCCCGCCTGAGGTATGACATAATATTCTGGGGAAATACATCTTATAGTTCCCAGACTTTTAGATTACAAAAAAGAATTGTACGAATAATAACCAAATCCCACCCACGAAAGCAGCAAAGTGAAATTGTAACGAGGCTGCATAAATTAAAGAGAACGTTGACTGTGAGAAGGTGAGCTGAAATAAGTGAGAATTGAGTGGAGTAGTAAACGTGTGTGAACCGTATTGGATAATCAACGCGCTGGTGGAGCGACACGTTAACACACGCGAGAGTGAGAAATACTCGTGCGCGTGCCTGGATCTGGCGGCGAGAGCGATAGAAGACTGGTTCGGCAATTTGGTAGCGGGCTACGGAGAAGGCTTCCTAGGACATTTGGGAAACGCGAGCGGCGGCGCGGCTGGAGTTGAGCGGTGACCTCGACACGACGGCGGTGCGTAACCCGGGGGCTTGGGCAGCTGCAAAGGTAATCCGCATTTGAATAAAACCAAAGAGTGGAGACCGGAATTTGGACGGGAGTGATAGCGAAAAATAGGAACATTAAACTTTCAAGATCGCCTTAGATTTGATTCACGGCGAAGTAAATTAACCTTGTACGACGGTAATGCATTCAATTGCATTCGATTTAAAAATTGTGTATATATTTGATTAGAGTTCCTCATTTATTACGTGTAAAATTATTAACGAGGAAAATTATGAATGTAAAAATAGCGATAAGATCCCAGATAACGTGTAATGGTAATCAATCCCAGGAGTGTGGGAAAGTTCAATTTCACTTAATTTAATAATCTAGCAAAAATCCGTGCACGGGTGTTAGGAGGTAATTAGTCACAATATAACGAGCAAATCATTAAATAAAGATTTTTTTGTGTGTTGTAAATTCTTTTGATTTGATTTTCAACATGAGTGTCAAGTGTAAAGAGTCTCTTGTGCCATATTTCAGAATATATCATTGTTTTATCTAATTTTGTGTCTGGGTGTGCTACTTTCTCATACCCCAAAAGATCCTGCCCGCTGAGATTCTTCAAAGCTCGAAAGAGCATTCTACAAGGCGTTCCCCGAAGTGGGGGCGTTAGATAGATTGGCGCCCATTACGTGGGGCAGTGATCGATCACAGATCGAATAAGCAAAGTGATCCCAGACACAGATTTAGGAAGTGAGTGTTGATTGAAGTGTTTTGTATGCCATTCTTTTCAGCAAAGTGATATTTGAATTGTGAAGTGTATTGCATTGTATTGTATTGTATTTACAGATCCAGACACGCGCACGAGTATTTCTCAGTCTCTCGCGAGTGTTAACGTGTCGCTCCACCAGCGCGTTGATTATCTAATACGGTTCACAGTCACGTTTACTACTCCACTCAATTCTCACTTATTTCAGCTCACGTTCTCACAGTCAACGTTCTCTTTAATTTATGCAGCCTCGTTACAATTTCACTTTGCTGCTTTCGCCGCCTCAATGCTATAACGCTCTCCTCCACTACTGCTCGTGGTATCATTCACGACCCCGCGTCTTGACTACCGAAGTTACCTCTCACGTCGCCGTCTGATTCAAGAAGAAGGCAACTCTTCGCTGCTCCGCTGTATAAATGCGGCTCTGACGTCATAGTACACCCCATGCGTACCGCCCCTACGTCGAGAGTACCCCGCCGCCGCTTCTGGCCGCAACCGACAGGTAGCGCCTTTTTCCATCTCTGGCTGCTTTTCCGGTGTTCTCACGTACTTTCCGTCACCGCCGATGTTGCGTGGGTGCTGAGGGTTTGTGGCCAGGCCACGAACGTCACAATATGTATAATAAATTTTATATATATATATATATATATATATATATATATATATATATATATATATATATATATATATATATATATTGTTATATATATATAACAAGTTGTGGACCATTTTATATCAGAATGGAATGTCGATAACTTATGTTAGTGCCGTGAAGGAATTTTACAGCAAATGTACGAGAATGGTCAAAATAGGCAATAAAGTTTCCTCAGAATTCGTGGATACGAAGGGTCTTCGACAGGGATGTACTCTGGCACCGATTCTTTTGAAGATCTAGAAGGCTTTGGAGACTGGAAGAGGAAATGTAGTGGTATGGGCATTCCAGTCAGTAGTGAAATTGTGTATACCCTACTCTTTGCCGACGATCAGGTCATCGTGGCCTGGGATATGGATGACTTGAGTTATATGCTCCGTAAGTTGAAAGAGGAATATGAAAAATTGGGCCTAAAAATTAATGTCCAAAACTGAGTATCTGAAAGTGGGAGATGAGCTGGAAGATATAGAGATAAAGAGTGAAAAAATTAAACGTTGTACAACTTTGAAATATTTAGGGGTCACTTTATCACCGAATGATAAAAGCAGTGATGACAATAATAAAATTTGACGAGGTAAAAGAGCGATACAATTAAACCCCATTCTGTGAAAATAACTAAAAGAGCAAAACATATT
Source organism: Teleogryllus occipitalis (assembly GCA_011170035.1). Lineage (NCBI taxonomy): Eukaryota > Metazoa > Arthropoda > Insecta > Orthoptera > Gryllidae > Teleogryllus > Teleogryllus occipitalis. The sequence continues at coordinate 247,754 of BLKR01001598.1, read as the reverse complement.
ATTTACTCCTCAGTGGTTGAAAGTATCATTACATATGGTGCTGAAGTATGGGAACTGAACAAAAGAGAACGAGACAGACTTCTTGCACTTGAAATGGATTTTTGGAGAAGAAGCAGTGGCACTTTCAAACTGCAACACGTACGGAATGAGAAATTAAAGGATATTATGGGCGTTAAAATAAATAGTATTGACAAAATTGAAACCAAACGCTTTGAGTTTAGATGGCCTAAAGTAATATGGAAATGGATTCCTCCCGAGAGCAGTAAACGGGGTCGACCACCAAGAGGTTGGGCCCAAGATGTACGCGTTGGTTGCCAGAGGACTACAACAAGGAGATTAGGAAGATAGAGAAAAATGGAGATCGGGAAGAGAGAAACGGCGTCAGGCATAAACAACTCGCTGTATATATCAAAAGCCATTACCCGACTGGAAGATACATGTACTCAAATATGTGACGCCTTGAATATTGCGCAACATGTGCAAAGTGAGTTGGGTCGAGCTCGTGGTCATGTGGCTGAAAAAGTATACAACAAATTGCTGAATGTTCTCAGCGAAATCCTGGATATTCTATAATGTTCAAAATCAGCGATTAAATTCTGGAAATGCCGCAACATTTGAATTTTTTGATTGATTTTTTCGTGTTTCCGGGCGCGTCAACTGCTTTGGTCATTAGTCCCGTTAGTGTGGTGCATGCCTTTGTCTCGGGAGATGACGGTGATCATTCCCCGCTGAATGGCGAGATCCGGCGCCGACCTACCGTCGGTTAGTGGGGTTTCACTCTAACCAGGACTCTCCCACCAGCAGGGCACCGCTCCAGCCGGGACAAGTTCTAAGCTCCCGACCGGTCTCCCGGAATATATGGTAATGTAGTGCATGTTAGTGTAAGTGTGTGTGTGTAAGGGGAGAGGATAGGACAAGGAAGAGGAAGGACAGATCGCCCGCGGTCCGTGGCCCGTTTGTGAGGGTACTGCTCCGGCATTCGCCTGGTGTTATCAGAGAAACCACGGAAAACTACCGATCTGAGCAGCCGGCCGCTAGAATTCTCCAGACATCGACTGAATTCGACCTAGCTGAAAAGCTAGTGTCGAAAATCCTGCCGACGTCAGGACTCGAACCTAGGACCTTCCGGTCAGAGGCTCTGCAGTGACATCAGTTGATGCACTGAGCTACTGCTCCCGGTCGGAAAATTTGAAGACAATGAACCAAAACGGCCCTGCAGTGACATTGGTGCTTTCAGATTCGCTCCCGCGACGTCATGTGATGTGAAGAGGAGCTTTTCCTGATACAAAACTATCCTCAGCAAGAGCCGTAGGTCTTTTAAGATGGAAAACCTGAAAATGCATCTTGTGATCCAATCAACTCTACAGAAACTGATGACTGAGAGGGTCGCGGCACGGATAAAATCTCGGCCGCTATAGAACCTGAAATGAAACCCACGCTAAAACGTGGCGACAGCTGTATTCCCAGACTTTATTGTCTTCCCAAGATTCACAAGCCTGACGTGCCGCTGCGCCCCATCGTGAGCGCTATCAACTCTCCCACCCACCCCCTTGCCCGCTATGTGGCCGACAAACTTCAGCCCTTGACCGACGACATTAAGTCATCTGTCAAGAACTCGGCCCACCTTATTGACATTCTCAAGGAGCAACGCATAAATGACACGGACATCCTCGTCAGCTTTGATGTCACGTCTTTTTTTCACTATGGTACCTGTGGATGAGGCGACTACCGTCATACGCAAAAAACTTTGCGCCCGGGGGCTCACTACGGAATGGGCTGACTTAGCCGAGTTCTGCCTCACGTCTACTTTCTTCCAGTACCGGGGGCAACTCTATGGCCAAGCGGAAGGGGCGGCCTTGGGCTCCCCTCTCTCGCCGGTGGTGGCGAACCTATTCATGGAAGCCTTTGAAACGGAAGCACTAGAGACTGCCCCGCTAAAACCTACACTTTGGCTCCGGTACGTGGACGACACGCTAGTAGTGTGGCCCCACGGTCCTCACACACTAGCTGACTTCCTCCAGCACCTCAACAACACACACCGCAAGATCAAGTTCACCATGGAGATGGAAAAAGAGGGAAAACTGCCTTTCCTGGACGTGCTGGTGAGTCGTAAAGCCAATGGAAGACTGGGACACAGTGTTTACCGGAAACCAACTCACACCAACCGCTACCTGCACGCCGGTTCTCACCATCACCCAGCAACGAAACGAGGGGTCCTGAAAACTCTCGCCATCAGAGCAATTAGGGTATGTGAAAGGAATCGTTAGACTCCGAAATAGAGCTCTTAAAAAACACATTCCGAGCTAATGGATATAGTGCCAACGCTGCCAACCAAACTGGCAACGACCACCTCTCGCACTGCTGACATCACCACATCTAATGATGATTCCAACCGCAGGACGGCCATTCTACCGTATATACGAGGGGTTACTGATAAAATTGGCAAGCTTTTGAGCCGCTTCGACATCAAGACCGCCTACAAAGCTCCTACAAAGCTCGGACAAAACCTCGTACATGTGAAAGATCGCATACCGCGTCTCATGTCATCAGGGGTATATGAGATCCCATGCAGCTGCGGTAGCAGTTACATCGGCGAGACAGGACGGGCCATAGAGGAACGGCTCCGAGAGCATATCCGCCACTACAAATACAACTACACTGACAAGTCGGCCGTAGCGCTCCAAGCATGGGAAACTGGCCACGCCATTTTATTTGATGACACCCGCCTCCTAGCCAGAGAAGACCGCTGGGGAACGAGAAGAGTAAAAGAGGCAATAGAAATTATTAAACATCCCCAAAATCTAAACGCTGATAAAGGCCTACGTCTGCATGACGCCTGGAAACATCTTTTTCACCTGACCGAGACTCGGCACGGGGCCCCCTGCTCCATGCCGTCCGATCACGCGCGGTGAGCCTCCACCCCGCCCGGGGAGCCCTTTCCCTGATTGGCCGTTGCACCCTCTCCGCAATGGCTGATCATCCGGCCCATCAGCGGACGGAGAGAAACTGCATATAAACCCGTGCGCAGCCCATCTCCGCGCAGTACTACACCCTGCGGAAGGTCGCAGAATGGCGACCAAAACGTTGGCACCTGTGCCCTGGACGCGGCGTCTCCCGGATAGCCAAGTTAATCATGACTCCGGCCGAGGAAGCCTACGCTCTCGACTGAGAGGAAATTGGAAAACATTAAACAAGAAGTATGTTGTAGTAAAACATTTTGTTTGATGGTTTTTATTGCACTGAACTTGATTTGTTTTACAGACACAAGCACATTTAAAAAAAATGCTAGTTAGTTCCAAAAACTGCAATACTACGCTCTCAATCTCCTCTTGAGTGAATTTTGAATTTATATTATACCTAAAAAATCAATAGGAATTAAAAAATTAAACTTACACCACGCCTTATATTATTTTTAAGGTCATATTCATATAGGTTTTAGATCATAAATGCTTGCATATTTCGTTGATTTTTAGTACATTAAAAACTGGGCCCTTGTCATGAGTGCTTTATGTTTGTCATATGTGCATTCTTGTTTTCCATTTTAGCAACGTTTGGTGTCTTTTAAACGTCTCGTCCCGCTCCCCTTCCCGCTGGTTGAGACTTCTCTTCCAGGTGCAATCAGTTTGTGCTATTAATAAAACATGAGGTGGCTCGTGTGGCCATACCGTCCACTATATAGTACGAGGACGTTCACAATCCCATTGGGCCGCGACTGGCCATACTCAGATGATGGCGCTGCGCCCCGCCACGCCTCTCCACTCCCCGCCACGCCCCGCCACGCCTCCCCACACCCAGCCACGCCCTGCTCCGCCACGCCCCTCAGGCCCTACGTTGCAGAGGTCGTCTTCTCTATATGCGCCCACTTTAGCAGCAGTGCTTTCGTAATACAGAATTGCAGATCTGCAATTTCCCTGCTGCGTTTCAAATGTGCGCCCATTGATGTGTCAAAATAGCTCCGCTTGTTTGTTGCAGATGACGCAAGAGAGCAGGAACCTGGAGCAGAAGCTGCGTCGTCTGCTTCGACGCTTGTACATTCCGGCGCGGGTGCGGCTCAAGTCCCGGTGCAAGCCCAGGCCTCGGCCCCGGCCCCGGCCCCGGCCCCGGCCCCGGCCCCGGCCCCGGCCCCGGCCCCGGCTCCGGCCCCGATCCCGGCTCCACCTCTGCCACCTGCACATTCCGCTTCGTTCACACTCCCCATCCCACTGCAGAAGATCCTGCACCACCCCTTCCCGCACTACCCCCTACACCAGGAGCAGGGCGAGTCATCTGCCCATCCCCAGTTACCGCAACATCTCTTTCCTCCGTTCGCTTCGGTGGAGCAGAACATCTCCTTGCTGCCGCCCTTACCGGCACCTCCACTCCCTCCCTCTCTGCCTCCGTCTCCACAAGTACCACTTCCGCCTCAGCAAGAGCTTCAGTCTTCCGTAACAACGTATTTGCAGCAGCAGATACATCAACTTTGGCAGCAATGCCGCGAGAATCAACAGTATCTACTGAATCTGTATTCCTATTGCGAAATCTTGCAGCGCCAATGGCATGTGTATCAGCAGGCAATAACCGAGTTACTGGTGCAGCACCAGAGCCAGCAGCCAGTGCGTGGGCGGAGGCGGAGTGCGGCGTGGAGCAGGCCATGGGGGCGAGGCGTGAGGGCGCGGCGCAGCGTCCAGTCGCCCGCCTCGTCGGCTGCTATGGAGATGCCGCCCTACGACCCTCGGGAGCCCGTGGACTCCTCGTCCTCAGCTTCGCCTCCTCCACCGCCCCGGTCTTTGGCCTTGTCGCCGTCCCCCTCGCCGGTGCCGTCGCCCACGTTCGAGCCTAGCTCGCCCACCTCGCCCACCTCGCCCACCTCGCCCTCCAGCGCCCCGTCGCCCGCGTCCTCTTCGGCTCTCCAGCTGCCCCCCCAAGTCGCGGCCTCGGCCACGTCCCTCCCGCTCTCCTTCTTGGAGCCGACCGCCCCCTCCGACCTGCTGCTGCAGTTCGTGACAGAGGCGCGCTCCATGCTCCACTCGCGAACGCCCAGCCCCGGCCCTCGCCCCGGCCCTCGCCCCGGCACTGGCCCCGGCACTGGCCCCGGCACTCCGGGCCACTTCACCCAAAGCCTTGACGAACCAATTACTACAGCTGGTAAAGTCACTCAGGTGAAAAGTGAAAGAGAAGAAAACGCCACGACCCAACATAACGAACATGCGAACGCGGTCTCTCCAACAGCGAACACTTTCGCCAAGCCTCCCACATCTCCAAACCCTTCCGCCCACGGTCTCGACCCCGGTCCCACCCTCTGCTCGGCCCCCGGCTCTGCTCCCGGCTCGATCCCCGGCTCGACCCCCCGCTCGGCCCCCGGCTCGGCCCCCGGCTCGGCCCCCGGCTCGGCCCCCGGCTCGGCCCCCGGCTCGGCCCCCGGCTCGGCCCCCGGCTCGGCCCCCGGCTCGGCCCCCGGCTCGGCTTCCAGCTCGGCCTCCGGCTCGGCCCCCGGCTCGGCCCAAGGTTCTGTCCCAGGCTCGGCCCCCGGCTCGGCGCCCGGCTCGGCCCCCGGCTCGGCGTCCAGTTCGGCCCATGGCTCGGGGGCCAGGTCGAGCCCCGGCTCGGCCCCCGGCCCGGGCCCCGGCCCGGCCACTGGCTCGGTCCCCGGCTCGGTCCCCGGCTCGGTCCCCGGCTCGGTCCCCGGCTCGGTCCCCGGCTCGGCCCCCGGCTCGGCCCCCGGCCCGGACCCTGGCTCGACCCCCGGCTCGGACCCCTCGGTCCCTGGTTCGTTCCTTGGTTCGGTCCCCGGTTCGGTCCCCGGTTCGGTCCCCGGTTCGGTCCCCGGTTCGGTCCCCGGTTCGGTCCCCGGTTCGGTCCCCGGTTCGGTCCCCGGTTCGGTCCCCGGTTCGGTCCCCGGTTCGGTCCCCGATTGGGTCCCCGGTTCGGTCCGCGGTTCGGTCCGCGGTTCGGTCCCCGGTTCGGTCCCCGGTTCGGCCCCCGGCTCGTGCCCTGACTCGGTATCCGGCCCCGCAGTCGACCCCGCAAACGGCTCCGGCCCTACCCTTGTCCCAGCATCCGACAATGACCCTGACTCTAGCCGCGCTCCAGACTCTGCTTACGGCCCCATTCCAATAGTTTACGGTGTCGCTGTCAAAACGGAAGTCGCCGCCGAGGACTGCATCAGCATCAGCAGCGGTGAGAGTGAGCAGCTTGGGCCGGGTGAAGTCATAAAACCGCTTTCGGAAGGCCGTCTGAGGATGGCGCTCAGGAATCTAATAGCAATGGCACCAAGGCCGCCACCCGCCAGCCCTCCTCGTCCCCGTCGCCGCCACCACCACCATCGTTTGCCCCACCACCTCCGCCAACAACCCTGCTATTGCCCCTATCCCAGCTCTCGCCGCCGTCCCTGATATGATTCCTCATTCCTTCGCCCTTTTGCGGTATCTATTATATTAAAACAATTTTAAATTTCATTTCCAAATACAAAATCAATCATACCGCCTACCACCCTAACCCAGCTACTCAGTGATCACTGAGTGACATTTCACATAAACGATATATTTGATAGTCATCAAGAATGGTGTATACAATGAATCAATTATACACCCTCATCAAGGTTCCAAGTTGCTACATCAATTCAATTTGTTAATTTTTCACTGCTGTCAATCGAAACGTTGCGCTAGCTGTGCTAGAAGTAGATTTCACTACGTAAATTTTTTTTTAAAATTTAAATTTGTATTTATAAAATTATAGCTTGAATTCCAGTACTTAAGTAGGTCTTATCTTCTTGAGAAATTTATTGAGTTCTTTTGTAAATGAAAATCAAAACGTGAACCAAAACAACTAATAATCATTTTGCATAGAATAAACTCATAATTAGATAAATAAGATAATTAACCTCAAAGACCCAATTTATCTATCATTTGATCTGCCCTCTAGCTATATAGAATTTGTACGATTTGAGGTATTTTGCTTGAAAGCCTTAAATTATTTCAGAAGTAAGTAAGCTATATTTATATAGTGTCCGAGGTACAACACGAGTTAGTGCTTATGGTTAAAAGATGACCAGATACTTTCTGTACGACAGCGTAACTCAAATTTATTGAGAAATGGTTGTAATAATATCTGTTAATTGTTAAATCTAAAGATGTGAAATGACAAACGTGTTAGTGTGCATTTTTTGTTAACAATTCATCTTTATGCGAACGCGAATTCATGGGAGATATATGTAATTTCCTGATTGGTAGAATATGTTATGGTTCCTTGAGAAATTGAAATCAGTCTAAGAGGTTGTTATGTGAAGGTGAATGCGGTAAATATGTGATGCTGGAGAATCCTTTAATTTTGCTTCTAACGATTTGAGTACGTTTTTGTTTCAGAAATAAATTATAAAATTTATTTACCATTCTTGAAGTAATTTCGTTACTTATAAGAGAATTTTTCTTATTTTTCAAATGAGATGTAATAAAATAGGTTTTAGTTAGCTTGCTCATTTCGCTTAGAGATAATGAAGCTGTGAAAACACTTTACAAATCGTAATTTTTTTCTTTACGAATAAATATTTATTTTCTTCTGGAATTAAATATATTACATTTGTATACAAAGTTAGATCTAGAATGATACGTAATTCATAATACATGATTCAAATTTGAACTTTGGGGAATAAGACTCAAATTATTTACACAAAATATTTTCACTATTTATGTTGTACGTTCCCATTCGTATAATGCTTTTGCAGTTTTTGAATTACGTGGTTATTTGAGAGATGTAGTCATAACGCAGAATTCGTTTCAAAAATAAGTGTTTATTTGACTGCTGTTTACTGTTTTGAACTTTCTATAAAATGAAATGAAAATACAAATCTCTGAAAACGAAAATGTTTTTTTATTCAAATTATACCATATGCTTAAATTTTCCATAATCCATTCCATACACAAACGAACGAGTTTGTTTTCGACAAGGTAAATTGTCCCTTAATTATATTCACAAACAGTAATTGCTTGGGAAGATTTTGCGGCACAGAGAATTTTTTGTTTTATATGTGAAATAGAATGCCCTAAATCAGAAAATCAGTTTAGTTCTGGTGTTGCACGTACAGATTTTGGATCATACATATTTTGCATAAATACATTTGATTATGTTGTATTGGAATAGTTCAGGCAGAGATACGTTCCTGAGAGATTGAACTCTTTGTCCGACGTACCTGAGCACTACGTATGATTGATTGATGACCACGATACGCGCCGGGAAGCGCTTAAAGTGCGTGTCATTCTCGCGTGTCAGTGGTTGTTTTAATGGTGTATGGTGTGGATGGCATTTTATTCCTGGAAAGTGATAAATTTGAGTGGTACATCGAGAAGAGGCTGTGCGAACAATCAAAATTGTTTTTGTTATATATGTGGATGTTGTAACCAAGAAGCAGAAAAGAAACATTTCCCCAATGGTCACAGGTTTGTTCCTGGACTACTTTAATGTAAAATTGCGAGATTAGGTGAAAACGTTTGCAACACATAGTTTGTAAAACTTGCGTAGAAAATATAAGGCAGTGGCACAACGGATTTTTTATGTATGCCATTTGGTGGCCCTCTGGTTTGGCAAGAACATCGAAATAACTCCGATAATTAATTTTGTCACGGTAAAGTATCTGGTTGTAAGAAAAAATTACGGTGGTCGCATTCAACCCTAATTTGCCTTCAGCAGTAAGACCCGTCCCACATAATCCAGTAGCCATTTAAATTCCTATAACATTTACAACATTAACAGAGTACTACCAGTTCTTACACTTCTAGAGCAGAAGAAAGTGGCCTAGACATCTTCTCCGAGTTAAAAGATTACATTCCACATCCATTGACACAATCTCAATTAAAAGATTTGTACGTGACCTGGGTCTTTCTAAACAAAAAGAGTGAACTGCTAGGATCCAGATTGATAGAGAACAAGATTTTAGACGTAACGACTTTCTACTGACATAGGCATCGAGAAGAAGAACTTAAATAATATTTTACAAAGGAAGGGGAACTTGTGTTCAGTTCGGACATCCCAAGCTTGAATGGTCATTTAGAAAAAACAGATAAACCCGAAGATTGGCGTTCTTTTATTGGCTCTAGTAAGATAAGTCTAAAGGTGATCTTCTGTACAACGGGAATAAGCTTACTTCAGTTGCAATATGGATTTCAACATCTCTCAAGGATACTAAGCAAAATGTATAAAATATTCAAGCGAAAAATTAAATTTAAAGAACTGAACTGAAGGTGTACGGTATTTTATTGGGACGATAGGGAGGGTACACTATATTTCCATGTTTCTTATGTGAATGGGACTCCAGAGCCAGAGAAAGACATTGGGAAGTTACAGATTGGTCAAACAAGAAATTTAGTGCCAAGGACAGAAAAATGTAATTAATTGCCCACTTACTGACTCGCAAAAAGTTTGCTACCTCCCTTGCATATCACACTAGGAATAATAAAGCAATCTGTAAAAGTTTTGAACGGATCTGGATCTAGCTTCGAATATCTTGCGCAAAATATTCCATTGTTGTCAGCAAGCAAAGGGAGAGAAGGCGTTTTCGATGGACCACAGATTCGCCAAATAATTAAAGTTGACGGTTTTAAAAGCACAATGATTGACATAGAACTTCAATCCTGGTAGTCATTCAGGGATGTAATCAACAATTTTCTTGTTAATGGGAAAGACGCTTAATATGAACAGATTGTGAAAAAAAAATTCTCGACAAATTTAAGGCACTCGGATGTAACATGAGCTTGAAGTTATCCTTTTGATATGTTGTCATCAGATAACTTCTTTTTAATAGTATGATGCTAAAAAGTTGTCATATTTTGTGTATTAGGTATTTTCACCAAAATATCCGATGTAATCGTTCTGTGTGTTTTACCATATTCTTATGTTCATTAGAAGGCATTTTTAGATTATATTTCATGTCTTTTTTACTTTCTCGCAACCGCTTACGCGATAGACAAAAAGTTATATAGCGCAAATTTTCGGCAGAAAATCTCTTACTACAGGGGCCTGGCAACTAAAAATTGAATAAAGCCTGATGCTAAATTTAGAAAAAAAAAATCCTCTAAAACGTGGTGTTGAGAAAATCCATGTTTTGTGGGTCCTTGGTACCGAAAAATCGATTGCCGGCAGAACGTCTGTCCGCTTGTGTCAGTGAACAACGCTAGCGGCTAAACCGTTCAGCTGATTTTCTCCAAAATTGATATTCACCACTCGATCTGGCTGATGTCGCCGCCCCTTGAATTTGAAACAGATATTTTAATTTTGGGGGTACTTTTCATTTAGCCCCTGAGACATTTTCAAAATTGTCAAGAAAATGGCTCAAACGTTTTTCATTCAACTTAGTTCTTGAATAGTGTGAAGGACGTTCAAGAGAATTGCGAAGGTGTCAGGTTCGTCGCAAACTCCGATTTTTCGAAATTTGAAAAAATTCATTTTTTTCAGCGTCTTCCTAGAACTATATTTGTAAAGATCAATTTTTTAAAAATAAAATGTCCATCAAAAACAGTTCACGTAGTGTCAATGGATTTTTTGAAAATAGCATTTTTTTGCAATTTGGCGACAAAGATTCTGCTCCGCCCGCTCCGAATTTATTGCGCTTCGTGAACGTAATTCTAGACAGTTGGATGCCTATAAGTTAGTTGGAAGGTAGAATTTGCATATTATTTTGTGCATTTATTACATTCGAAATTTTGTTATACATTTACAAATTAATATTTTAGAAATTATTTAAAACGTCTTTGAAATTACGAAATACAAATTGTTAGCCTTCAGGGAATACCGGATTGGAATGCAACAATGGCTGAGCTACAATGACTCGGGAGCTAATTTCTCTGAATCACGTTTGAATTGGGACATGATCTACCGGTATGAAATGCAGTTTTAATTGTCAAATTTGTGTTGATATTTCGTTGGAAATATTTAGTTTTTGGACTACCTTTTTTACGAATTGTAATGAGTTTTACAAAAACGACTGAGATTCGGTCAATTCGGAGAAAAATTGTGGTATAAATAGTATTAACTATTACTATGAGTAATTACTGTATTTATTCCCTTTTTCGATACCAGGGCTCGGAAATAAAAGTTTCTCTGCAGAAAATTCGCCGCTTTTTCGCGCTGCATACCATAATTTTCTCTCTATTGCTTAAGCGATAGCGTGAAGGTAACAAGATGTGAATTTGAATCGAAAATGCCTTCTAATGAACATAGTATGTAAAATACAAAAAACGATAAAAGCGGATATTTTGGTGAAAATATCTAAATCACAATATATTCTGAAAACTTTCTAACATCATACTATTAAAAGGTTATCTGGGGCATGTCGAAAAGATTTTAATTTCTAAACGACAAATTCAGATATATACGAGATACAATGAAAGAGGCCCAAAATTACCATTTTCGCCCTCTAAATATTGTTAAACACGCACTGACTGACTGACACACACACACACACACACACACACACACACACACACACACACACACACACACACACATATATATATATATATATATATATATATATATATATATATATATATATATATTTATTGATATTGTGACCGTACTTACCTCGGTTTCCCGAATTAGGGATTCTGATTGACCACGCAAGTACTTACTACATATTAAAATTTTGAATGTAAGATCGAAATGATACGGACAAGGGATCATTTTAGGAGGGATTGCCTTTATTAGGAGGATCTTGGCTTTGGATTTTATATTTTTCTTGTTCAATTTACGACGCACCAATTTACATATTGTGATTATTCGTTTCATAGAAAACATGAATATGTTTAACGACTATACAAATCTTCATTATATGGTCGCATGCTGATAATGTGATTAACATTATTATCAATGAAACTGTTTGAAATACCTAACCATCATGGAGCTCCCACACACTTATGCAATAATAGTATACCAACATTCTACATCCTACATTTTCACATTCACAGTTATTATTATCCAACAATCAATTACAATCTATCCCTTCCTCAGTACACGGTTGTGATTGTTCATCATTATGTCCTTCCTCCCCCCCACTGTACACTCGGAAACTTATGATTACAATAATTCAGCCCGATTTTCACGAATTTTACGAGCTTCGTTACTTATCTGATGGTCCCATCGTCCTGTCGTGGGAAATGTAGCCGCCTCTTCTAATATCCTTGACGAGGTCGGGCCACTTGCCCGCTGACTGCGTGCTGGCCACGTGGTCGCCGTGCCGTACCCTGCGTTTTGCTATTTCACCGTTCGCTTTCAACGTCCGGGCACGAATTCGGTCTCCTCGTTGCGGTGTACTTGTTCGAAGCCGTTGACTTCTCCTTACCATTATAGTTTATAGCCCACGCACATTGCTGCACCACGTACCTTCACATCACTTAATAGTTTCATGCTTTTTTGATGTTCGGAACGCACCGATTTTTAGTATTATATATTAGTCCGATGCTCCGCGTGCTCGTTTCCTCGCATATTAACACTTCCACGCACTTTCACTCCTCGATGTATTCGGATTTCCTTCCCTCACCTCACATACGCCACGCAGCCCCGTGCGCGCCATTCATCATGTCCCCTTGTACTGTTCTGACTCCTGCATCCCTCTCTCACTGGCTCTCTCCTCACTCGTTCCTAGAGTCGTTACTCTGGAAAATTGATCTGTGGTCTTTTCCCACGTGCCAACTTTGAATTGGTTCTCTCTGTTCTTTTCCTATTTAATGACCGAATGACCGTTAGGTCATATAACCCCCCACGTTATCAAGATTTTTTTCCACGAAAAAATAATCTATTTCCGCAATGTCCCTTCCGTTAATCTCGACCGTTTTCCTCGTTTTATGGCTTCAAGTTGTAGAAATTGTACTGCTCAGTTTTACCTCGTTCGTCGAATATTTCCGCCACGTTAGGGGCCTTTCAAAACTCGACTAATGATAGCATTAATTTTGTCCTGTCTTTCCACCTCTTGGTACAATACAGCTCCCATCCCAACGTCGCTACTATCCGTATGTAAGATGCATGTTTTGCTGAAATCAGGATGCGTCACTACATAACATCTATAAAACATAGCCTTGAGGTTGGCGAATGCTTCATCGTATGAATCGTCCCACTTCCATTTTCTACCTTTCTGTAATAGTTTGTAAAACGGTGACATGATTGATGCGAAATTTGAACAAAATCGTGCATAATAATTACACGTTCCAATTAGTCGCCGAACTTGCTTCACATTCCGTGGCGCCGGAATCTGTTGAATTTCCTTAATAGTATCCTGTCTAATCTTTATGCCCTCCGTCGTAATCTCGTAACCCAAAAACGTAATAGTCTTCGTACACCACTTCGATTTCTTGATGTTCAATACCAAGTTATTCTCGCTCAGTATGGTGAATAATTCCTGTATGTTTCGGAGATGTTCGGGAACAGATTAGGACCTAATCACTATGTCGTCCACATACACCGATACTCAATCTTGTAGTCGGCCCCCTAATATCCGATCGACACATTGTATCAATGCCGCTCCGCTGTTTCCCAAACCAAATGGTACTCGTCTGAAGACATAGCATATCCCTTCAACCATGAAACCGGTGTATTGCTGGTCGTCTTCCGCTATTCTCATCTGCCAATAGGCCCTGCTGAAATCAGTGCATGAAAATACATTACATCCTCCAAACCCTCGAAAAATTCCTTCCACTTCTGGCGGCGCGTCTCGATAAGGCAATGTTACGGCATTCAGTCTTCTAGCGTCCAGACATATCCGTAGCCCTCCATCCTTCTTCTTAACGATGACGACTGTACTGGTGTATGAAGTGGCCGCCCTCTTTATGATTCCTTCTTCTGTCATTTCTTTGATCAGTCTGTCTACTTCGTCCCGATACGCGGCCGGTATATGGTAGCTCCTTTCCCTAAACGGCGCGTAGTCCGTCAATTGTATCCTAAACTCGTAGTCTTTGATGGGTTCGGGATTATTCAGAAACACCTGCTTGTTTTCTAACAACAGTCCTCTCAACCTGCTCTTGTCACTCGTTCAATATCTCAGTTTCGTCCACCTGCTGTTCTATCCATTCTTCCACTCCTCCATCACCGATAGTTCCTGCATTAATCGCGTATACATCATCTTCTTCACTCCCTGAATCAACCCACACTTCGTGCCCATTCACGATGACATGCCCCTTTTCTAGATTTATTACAGCTTGATTATCCGTCAGAAAATCCATTCCTAAATAACTGAATACAGCAAATTCTTCACTACCAATGCAATAACCTCATATGCGTGACCTCCGATGCACACTTTTAGCATTACTTGCCTAGTAATGGGGCTGGAGACGACCGTGTCATCGGCAGCGTCGCTATGTCGCAACGAATATTCTTGTGCTACTGCGCGCTCTCTCTTACTCCCCGTCGCGACCAATCTATATATACACAACCCGTATCAATATATATACTATATATTTATATATATATATATATATATATATAAGAGAGAGAGAGAGAGAGAGAAAGAGAAAGAAACGCGCGCCCCGTAGCCGAACATATGCCCCGCCCACGAACCAAACCCGAAACAGCGAATTGAAACGTTGGTTCACGCGGTCCGCTTAGTTAAAAGTGGCGCGTTGGCGACGTCATTGCCTGATGTCGGCATCGGTCAAGTGGAGTGAAACTCACGATGGCCAATGAAAAATTCGCAAGATCAAATCAGGAACTGAATCTTGCAATTGGTTCCCGAGGAAAAGCTGAGGGAACCCGCGGCAGGGATGTTTTAGTTAGTTTTTGCCTTATTTTACGTGGCGAGACTCGGGCCATCAGGCCCGCTCTTCAGTTTAAATGCGCAAATTTCGCTACTTTCCTTTCACCACCTAGCGGAGAAAGTAGGTATTATCTTGGGCGACGAAACAGACGGAGTTCAATTTTGCTCAGAGGCTTCTTTTAGGCTTGAGGATCTTTTACATGCAATAAATCTACTTCATGGGACAGCCGGATTTACTTCCCCTCCGAGGGAAGGCGTACGAAGGATTTTTTCGCCCTTAAAAATCCACGGCTTCGATCGGGTTTGAACCCGCAAACTCGGGTACAACAGTCCTGTACGCTGACCGTTATACCACCGAATCCGCGTAATTTTTTTTCCGCTGGAAGAGGAGAGTTCTCAAAATTGTTCTTGAGACCGCTCTGTATGTTAAATTTTGTGGAAGGAGTAGTCGATCAGTGCGGAGTGTTTTATGGTGTGCTATCCATCGTTTCACTATTCTTTTCGGCCGTTACGCCGGCTAAGTCAGATGAAATAATCCTTGCACTGGCATTTGACGAGGTGGAAATAAACCACCGTTTCATGAACTTAAAAATACGTGCATGAACCACGCTTCTAGTGGTCAAATAGCAGAGAATTGTGTTGCGAGCGGAGTAGTGGAGTACTGATACGAAGAAACAGTGCAACGTGCGCCATCAGCAGTGGAACTAGAATCTAACTCTGGGGTCATTTTGAACTGATTCGTGCTGTAACACTCACGAGAGCGCAATCCACTGCTAGCACTTCCCAATACACTTGAATAACAGCGACGAAAATTTAACAACACGGAGTTTCCGATCGACGCGCTTTGAAGAAAAAGGCGAGTCAGAAGAAACGAGGGGCGAGCGTTTGCAGCCGAGAAGTGGCGAGCTCAGCGTTGCATCCAGCCGACCAGCACCGCATTTGGTTGTTTGTGAGGAAGGTTCCGCAGCCAAGACCGCGACCTACTGAAGGATCACAACCATCAGCGAGTCGGAGCCGCGGACGCGCCGAGCCGGCGCATACCTCCTGTCCTCCCGCTCGCTTTGGGTTCCCGCGGTAGCTACGCCCACGTGGCCCCCCACAGTATATTCACCCCTTCCGTGATGCAGAAGCGAGAGTGTGAACAAAGACAGGGGTATTTAAAATCCAGCATAATTAAATGGCTACTGTCCAAATTGGGTCACAAATCAAAGGACTGATTTCATTGAACATTCAATGAAATTATATTTAGTGAGGAACAAAAACAAAACTTTGGTTTTTTAATGAAATCTTAAAGAATATTGCTTGCAATACTTGTGTGCATGATGTGCATGTGTGTGTTATTGAGTGAAGTATTTAACTTTAATATTCATTGTAAATTACCATGAGTTCATGAAATTCGTGAAAATTTAATTGAGTTGAAGCCAGATAGAGATATTATTTACATTCGTTCAGTTTTTTCTTTGTGTTTACTTACGGTTAAAGAATATATGATTTTATGTGTCAGATTCACAATCTTTTTCTTTGTCGTAAACTTGCCTGTATGCTTCCTAACGTGCAGTCTTGGTATTAGTTTACAAAGAACAATTGAATTAAATCAACACGACAGGTCTGACGGCGGATTGGCAGTAAACTGTCGGACGTAGGAGGTAACGCCCACACGGAGCAAAGCGCACTTAGGGACGACAAATATTGGTACGAGAAAGTCTGTGCCATTCTGTAGCACCTCTAGTTTCTTATTTATTTTCTTAACATTTAGCTTACTTACTTGGGGTAATTTACCCAATAATTTCATCCAGTAATTCATTCCATTTTTGTACCAATGTTATTATGCCATGTTTGATGTTTTTTTTAATATATGTTGATTTCTTTGTGAATGTATCTTTTTGCATGTTACTTCCTTGTATATATGAACAACCCACAAGTTCTCCCGGTACGGGCAGATAAAGTGTGAGAGAGAAGGGAGGAGATTTGTTCAGAGAAACTTGGAAGGGCGTGGCGTTAATATCCGGGGTGGTGTCGGAGGTTGGCGGTCTCGGCGCGACACACGAATACCCCGACCCCTGTACTGGTGCGAACGGGTACGAACCCCGTACGGGCGTGGCTCGGCGTCCTGTCTTTGGTAAACAAAAAGAATCACTTCGCAGATACTCCATTTTTGCGGCGAAAACCTTGTTCATTCCAGTGTGTACTGTTGTAGTATTCCCTCATTTTGTGGATAACATTCACTCTTCGCATTCTTTTTTGCTGCATACAAGGGGTATATAACGCTATTCCGCCTCATCGTTTCCGATCCAATATTTATATATTGCCGTTTTTGTCATGTAATTCTCTACCATCAATGCCGATATCTTCTTGGACAGTAAATAGGACTGGAGATGCACTTGGTTTCTCAAAAGCTTTTTTAAATTTTGTAGCTCTGGTAGGAGTTGTTTTGGTCATCTCGTGTAATTCGATGGCCGTTTTGACCGGACGTAAGCCATGAATCTCTTGCTGCGTACACAATGTGATGCTTCATGTGATGTTCGAATTTGTACAGTTTCCCGAGGGGTGCGGGCGCCAGTTGGGGGCTAGTTAAAACGTTGGCAGTCAGCTAGTCGGCTGTCAGCAATCTGCAGCCATCAGTCAGCACCCAGGGGCGTCCAGGAGCCGGGCGAGAGGCGTTTTTGATCGCCACAGCTGGCTGAGCGTGGGTCGAGGTGGCAAGGGAGACTCACCGCCCCCCGTATCCCCGGGACGCAGCAAGGGCTACGCCGGGCTGAGAGTGGCCGTATTGTTCGGGGCTCAGTCCGAGCACGGAGGGAAAGACAAGGGAGGAGGTGACGCGCCGTTGGGAAATATTGCAGAGAGGGAATGTAATTAAAGATGGAATAAAGCATTGCTAATGTTGATTGTTATGTACAAGATTGAAACAACAGTTCTTTCACCAATTTTATTTCCAGAAAACCACAATCCAAATCAAAGCCGTTATACAGTCCAGGTCCCAGTCCGCCAGAAGAAAAACTCACCGTAGACACAAGCACTTGATCGCAATCACCACTACTCCTAGGCCCCTTCTCGTCACTCTCGAACTGTTCCACACTGCCTACCGCCCCGGGCGAGGCCCTTTAAATATGCCCCCTGAGGCATCAGGGCGAGTCTTCTACTCCCCACCTCCATGGCGGGGCAAGGAGGGGAAAGGCTCCTGCGATCGTTTGGCCGACACGGCCCGGTGACCACAGACAGACGCCGCCGCTTGTCCTGCGCCTGGTGGCGTCTTCCCGAACTTCTCATTTCCCCACTGGTCGTGCTCACGGCACGACACTACAGCGGCCACAGTGGGCCACAACCATGTTGGCCGGTACAGTGTGCCCGTTACGTGGGCAGAAATGCTGTTATACACAGCATTGATGTTCAACGTTCATTTTGTGACATAACATTTCGATTATACTAGACGGAGTTATTGTTGTATATATCATTTCTGGGAGTTGAACAGCAATATCTAGCCACCTAGAATATCTATTAATGAAGTGGGGCTTCTCATAGTGACATTTTCTCCACTTAGTCACATAGCCATAAATTCTTTCAAAATGTATTTTAGGTATTTCTCCATCCTTTCTTCACATTCTCATGAACTTAGCTTATCTTTCCCAAAACACTGTACCTCAGGTTTGACATCTCCTTTTCTGCGCGAAACGGGAAACAGATCCCGGTGGGTGCACGCCTTCATCTTAAATTAAAGATATTTATCTTATTTGAACGTAGTTGTAGGTGTAACTCAATACATCATAAAGTACACATTTTCAGCAATGAAGTGATATTTTTGATTGTAATATGGGTTGATCCACATAGTTGAAAATATACTTGAAAATCGCAGAAGGGTCAAATGTAGCTCGCAGACCACTCCTACTTCACAGCTTGTTTTATGCTAAGAGGAGCGATGAATAAAAATATTGTTAATGCCTGAGGATAGTACTTACTTGAATGAACAATTTCCATATTGAAAAGCTCGCATTCACCTTTCCTTTAGTACTGATCAGTGGCGGCTAGTGCCAAAATAGACTGAAGGTTGCACGTCCTTTGAATGACGGAAACGTGATTTCGAAAATTAGAAATACTAACATACAATAAAAATATAAGCAGTTGAAATTAATTAAACATAAGTGAAATGAAAGCCTATATTGAAACATTACATTCATAATTTTATACGTAGTGCCCGCGTCAGGTATCACAACCAGGTAACACAACCTCCCGAGTGTGTGGTTGTGTTTTTTTTTTACAAATTTAAGTTCGACTCCTCCACATTGCAACAAGCACTATTGATTCGACACGTTTCACACAAAACTATTTTATTTCGAAAATTTCAATATTCTGAAATATTTGGTAATAAAAATCCTTCCACACGCGCTCGTATTCCCACTAGAGATGGGCTTAACAGCTTTTCTTGAATAGCTGTTATCACGAAAACAGCTAACTCGTAATAGCTGTTATTAATAACAGTTGAAAAATAACAGGTTCATGACCAGCAACCTAACATGGCCGACTGTTAAGAGTTAAAGCAGTTGTAGCGACTGCTTAAGAGTTAAACCACGCCAAACGAATAACGTTGGTAGCACCGTAAAGCTTGTGCAGATACCTTACGGCGCTTCCTTGCACTACTTTCTCTAACATGTTTGGACAGAGAAGCAGCTGATAAGAACGAGACTGGATGAACTGCCAAGGATGAATAGTAATTCATATACTGTGTAGCGAATGTGTATAGAATATAGAATATTACTAAAATGAAAGTGATTCGGGTTCAGATTGCAAATATTCTTTGGAATATGCAACTTGTGCACAGTGAAGTGACGAGTGCCAAAAATAATGAGGAGAAACAGTGTTTTTGCTTATCTATAGGTAAAGTGTTAATGACTATCGAATATGAAGTATTATAATGTGAGTTATTTGACTGTAACTCATTTTATTTTATTGAACCTAGTGAAATATTAGTTGATCTCATATAAGTAGCAATGGGACAGAAATAAGTTAACATATTGGACGGACTTAATTTAAAGGACAAACATTTTGTTGTAGTGCATACAATAAAATATAAAAATATTGTGGCACATGGTGAGTAATAATGACGAATTATGTATTAATGAATCTATAATTTGAACACTGACAAATCGTGATTGATTAGCTGCAGTGAAGCTGCTATCGTACAAAATGGTTGACACAAAAGCTTGTAGTAGTTCGGATTAGGCCCAGTAGGTTGCAGTTCTATGCATTTGAACCGATAACAGCCAATAACAGGATAAACGAAATAACAGTTATCTCGCGTAACAGTTATGAAACGTTAACTGTTAAGAAAAAACAGTTTAGCTGTTAAGGGCACATCCCTAATTCCCACCAGCGTTCTCCTGTAATGGACTGCAACAGGCCTGGCGGAAATATGTAATGTGCATCCACCGTGAGAGGCAGAAAGGGACTTCCTTCCAGAACGGCCAACTTTACACAAATAATTCATCAAGTGTACATTTTGAATCAATAATTCTAATATCAAATGAAAACAAATTCTCTAAACCCAATAAATATTGCATGAATTGCCGTCAGTAATTGAACTTGTGTACTTTCAGTAACAAGCGAAATCCATAAAATTGCATTGGAGCGAGTCAGACGAAGACAGAATAATAATATTCCTCTAAGACTCTCTCGGTTGCTGCACAGCACCCGACAGCGCCACCCCCGTTGGTTGCGCCTTCCAATGGCCGCATGTTCCCTGTGTTAAATCGAATAGGCAAAGAGTAAGTGCAGCAAACCTAGTAATACAGCCAAGAGCGTAGTGCAATACCTGGCAAGGCGCCAGACACCGGAAAGAGCGCCAGTTGGATGCTGTTTAGTTTCGAAATGATTTCATATATTCAACGAAATTGCTGCAATATCTTGAATATTCAATATCATTGAAAGGAAAATGTATATTCCCAAGATATTATGATATCTTTTTTGATTATCTGGGGGTTGTGCAACCTAAGCACCAGCCGCCACGAGAACTGAGCACGTTTATATCTTTGGACATCAGCCAAGCAACCAGACTCGTACAGCGCTTCTTTTAAGAAAAGATAAGAAATTCGCTCTCCAAAGGTGGCAAACGTAAGCCGCAAAAATAATCCAACTATCAAATCTCATTCTACTAACATTAATGATCAAATTCAGAAATACAAAAAGTCGATTTTGAAATGTTGGTGAGAGGGACTAGTTCCGTCTAGATTCGCCTTGTAGCCCTCTGTGCTCTGTGACGAGTCTCATACTTCCAATCTTACCTACGGTACAACGTTCTTCCCCACTTTTCAGATAAATACTTCCACCTCATCCTCTCTCTCTTTCTTTCTCTCTCTTTCTTTCTCTCTCTCTCTTTCTCTCTCCCTCTTTCTCTCTCTCTCTCTCGCTCTCTCGCTCTCGCTCTCTCTCTCTCTCTCTCTCTCTCTCTCAGAATGGGCTTATACGCTTAATTACACTTATTAAGTGGTGTGACAAACGTGAAAACAATTGATTTTGTTTTGTAAGTATTTATAAATATCATCTCTTAACTTATCCTATATTTATTGCTTGAGATATTTTCCAAGAGCCGATAGTCTTGACAAGATAAATAAGGAACTGTGGCGAATGCACGACAAGTTGGCCCCAATACGTGATATATTTGAAGTTTGCAATTATTTCTGTTCGAAACATTACTTCAAAACACAACATAAATCCAAGTCCAGCACTGGTTGCTCGACCACCTTCAAAAACGTTTCATCAGAGATATAGACGGTAGCATAGTATTCCTTAGGTGGATGTAACGTGACTGAGTTATCAAACAATGCAAGAGAATCAGCGCATATTGGGTCAGTGCAGTTTACGAAGATACAGGTTGATGCTACTGTCAAACTTGACTCCCCACCTCTCAACATTTCTTGGAATATCAACAATCTAAGTTTCGTGTATCTGAGAAAACCAAGGCGATGGGCAGGGTGTTAACACGCTTTCGAGGTCGCATAGGCTTTTGAATTGTTTATGAGATTGTGGCTTCATTTTTGCCTTCCCTTTCTTGTCAAAATGTGTTTTTGGGTCTTTGTGCACAGTTGTGTGACCGTTTATCAAAATGGAGTGTGAGTGTTGTGTAGGTGATTTTACTATTGAAGTTTGCAATAAAACTGTTTAAGGAGTTTTTTCTTAGGACATTAAGTCAATTGGAGACTTTGGTGAAGAGGAAAAAGTGGTTTTGACGAAGGAATAACTCTGACATCACATTTATCTGTAAGTACCATGAGATAAAATTATTACAAATTTTTCTTTTCTATGGCCAGTCTTGTTCATATTCTTGTGAAAATCATAAAAAGCCCCTATAAAGAATATTATGAGAAATACCATTTGCTTATTATTACAACAATAAACATATTTCTGTGATTCTTATACCAGGGAAATTATTGTGTGCAACATGTTATTCTAAAAATTTTAGTCGCGATCTTTACATTCATAAATGGTAGGTAAATAATATTTTGATGTGTAATTCAGAGTATATTGAATCCAATGTATTTTATTCTAGAATGCTAGAACAACCGAAAGCTGAGTAATTTAGGGAAGTGTAAATGTCTACAAACGCGAAAAATAGCGCATGGCGTAAAACAACAATGGCCGCCATTCGTAAACCAGGTACAATAAAGAAATCAGTGTTGTTTTTGAACAGCCAAAACATACGGAAAATTAATAACAAAGTATATTTTTATTAGAAATGGTCAATCGATCTATTTATTAAATTCTGAACCAGTTAAAATGCATCGACCCCTATTGGGGAAAACGCAACAATTGACGAAATGCTAGAACCATTTCGAGGAAGGTGCTCTTTCGTCAATACTTGAAGGATAAACTTGGAAAGTATGGTTTAAAAATATTTGCAACGAGAGACGCTTGCCTTTGCTAGCACTAAAAATGGAAGTATATATGGGTAAACATGCACACCAAGATAACACGCCAGTAGCAGTTGCGAAATTTTAACGACGTCAGTTTCAGGCATTGTGTTCAATAGGATGTTGTGACTACCTGTAGTTGTGCAGGAGTGTGTGTGTATGTGTGTGTTAACGTTGATTTTCTGAAAATACTGAAAGTATGTTTGTTTCCAGATATGCTGAAATTCATACAAAGGAGTATCTTTGCCATCTTAGGCAAGAATTTAATACTTCACATGCCCTATTTCTCTATCCCAAACAATACGTACCATCTAACCAGTCATCATAATTATGTACCATGTACTATAAGTAATCTATTACTTCTGTTTTAATTTGAATGAAAGCTACTCTCTTAATAAATAATGCTATTGGCAATAACAACGCCTTTAACCCTTTCACTGCCAAGAGCCGATGAGAGCCGATGCGTTTTTCAAAGCAAAACTGCCACGGGCCGATCAGAGCCGATGGCAGCTTCGCTTGTGCTTTTAATTTATTTATTCAGCAATAGATAGCGTAGAATGCCTCTTATCGTGTTGGTTAAGGTTTTAACTGGTCGTTTTGAATGAAACATATTTCTTTTTAATGTGTTTGAAGTTACAAAAGCAATTTTAAGCGACCGTGTCGGGAACAGCTGACTACGCGGAGACATGTGATTGAGTGCATTAGTAATCAGTCATACTAGGTACGTGTCGCGTGTTGTTGATAGTTTTTTTGGGTTGGTAATGGCATAAAACATGGTTTCTGAGAAAGAAATAGCTGATATTCTGGCTTAAAGTGATTCTGAGAGTGATATATATATATATATATATATATATATATATATATATATATATATACATTTATTTATTTATTTATTTATATTTCATGGAGCAGCAGCGAGTTTGAATATCATTCAGACTCTTCTGATGATGATATTGTTGAGTGTCCGACTTCTAACATTAATAATGTCCATGAAGAAAACACGATTATTGAAGACGATGAAGAGGACATTGTTGACTTTTCTAAAAACTGGCGGGATGTCACAAATGATGATTCTGTTCTTAACCCTACATTGTCACAGAGGTTTACATCCAGATTGTATCTTGCAGCATATGTGCAATGGCATTTGCTAAGAAACAAAATTTCACACAATAATTTTCAAAAATTGTAATATGTAAGCCATACTTTAAAAAACAATAAATATTTAAGGATTTATTCGCAGATGTGTAAAGAGTTTGTTTTTAATACCTTTAGATCTTAAAAAAACAATTATAGCAACAAAATCGTTTTGAACTTAATTTTTTTTTGAAATTTGAAAACATATTGTGTTAAAAATTATTTTTTTCCAAGGGAAAATATTATTCTACCTTAAATCCGAGACTTATTAAAAGTAATTTATATTTCTTCTTTCCACAAAAAAATAGTCGGCATATCTTTTAAAATAAAGCTGTTAGAGAGATTTGAAAATGTGTCTGCATTTTTTGAATTTCCCCTGTGGCAGTTTTCGCAGTACTTGGCCGGGAGGCGACGGCAGTGAAAGGGTTAATTATTTCATTAACATTTCCAACTACAAAATTGAAGCTAGATTTTTGCCTTAGACTGTTGTAAACATCGCTTTAAAAACGGTCATATACAATTCTGGACAAATGAGTACTTTTGGCGTAGTTTGTGCTTGAAATTCATGCAGTTTATAAAAATAAAAACCACAAAAAGGTCCAATTTTTTCCTTCATTTTTTTCCCCACGGATAGAAGAAGGGACGCTTAGAAGAATACCGGGGGTGTCGTTTTTGTTGAACTCTCTGAATTTTCTGAAATAAATTTATAAAAATGCGAGAAAGTATGTGCTGGTCAGCACTGCTAGTTCGAAAAAAGTGCAGGAGCCTAAACGTTTTGATCAGGGAATTATACACGGTAAGCTAACATTGTGAATTATCTTTCGTGACACAACCTCGCTTCCACGAGAACCTCCGTACGTTGGAGTCGTCCGTCGTGAAAGGGAAAGGGAGGGGAGAGGAGAGGAGAAGGAGAAGGTGATGGAAGGGGAGGTGGGGGAGGGCTGCTCAGAGTCCACTTGACGCGTCGAGCGCGGACGAGCAACTACTGCCAATGGCGCGACGGGAAATCTACATCGCCGCCCTAGAGCCGGATCTGGTAAGCAGCAAATATCTCCAGCATCATTGTCAAACGGTGTGCATTCTTTTTTCAGTACGTTCTTATCAATTAGTGACGTGGCCGTTTAGTTAATGATTTAATGCGTGTTAATACGAATATTATCATAACTTCATCGGCTAGATTGAATTTGATTTTTTAGCTTGTTTACTGTGGGCAAAAATCGCACAAGAGGGAATGAAATTAAATTTAGTTGGAAGAGTAGCTGATAGTCTAACTCATTAGGCAGTTGCTATCTGAAATATTTACGTATTCTCTGGACATTGAAGAGTGAAATCTACTGAAACGACTGTCATAATCGGCCACCTCCATTAATAGCAATTTTATTTGTGGAACGTATTTTTCCAGGTCAGGGTAAATATTTGTAGAATACGCGGTCACATGAGTTTATACTCGGGTTCTTCTCATGAATAAGAGTATGAGTATGATCATGAGCATGAAAGGGAAGTATATACTTCATCAGTTGAGTATATTCTTATTTTGGTAAGAATGAAATCCCTCGAACAAGTAACGAGTACATACTTATAGCAACCCGAGTTTCTCATAATTTCTAGAATTTTTTCCACAGAGTAACCTTTACTAGTGAAGGAGGCCTTGGTTCAGTGGGTTTTTTAGACACTGCCTAATTTAGTTTCATGATTTTTAAATTAATAAGTGATTTGAAAAGTAATCACCTTTAAATATCACTGCTTTCATACAAAAAATTATTTTGCTTCAATGTAAAGCGTTTCCTTCACAAACTGTAGCCATATTATGCTTGAGAAGGGGGTTGATAAGCCCGCGTTTTCCTTTCAAACTCGATGTATTTACAGAGTTTATGGAATGTGAGTCGGACGAAAGCTACAAACAATTGACTTTTCAGGGATCTCAAATAGTGTAGCCGAGGTTTTTCCGTACGTTGGAAACCCTGAGGAAGTATTGTGAAAGACAACGAGAGAAATCGCCTGGAAAATGTAGCCGTGAACTATGCATCAGAATACGAAGCAGGTGTTGATTGAACATCTTTAGTATTCTACAAAATGTGCTTCAAAACTATGATCTGTAAGAGTCATTCTTTTTGAAACTACGAACGAATATTTATACCGTATATGCCCAAAAGTCAGTAATGTAGAAAGTAATTGCCATTTAAAACTTGGGGTTAACATTTAGAATTCCGTCATATAAAAAACACCAAGTTCTTGTTGGTGGGAAACAAATAAATGGAAAATATATCAAAGAAATTTGATATACTTTGGGAAAATTTGCAAAATACATTGCAAAGGAAGTATTCTTTTATGCCACTTGTGAAACTGATATTATTTAAAATTAAAATTATAAACTGTTTGATTGATAGGATCTGCAACGCGTGTCGTAGAGGCAAATTAGGAGAGTGACGTCTAGGATTATGTATTTTTGCCGGAAGCTAATTGATGTATACGGTTACAATGGATGATTTCGACGCTTGCTCTCAACTTCTAGGATATGAATTCTTTTCTTGTTAAGTCTGCGAAAGGAAAGAAAGCGGCCGTTCATAAATTACGTGAGGCGATTTTTCGACTCCCCCTTTTGTGGGATGTCGTGAGATTTGGCTCGACCCCCTCCCTCCTCCTAATCTCACGTGACATTTTTCAAAATGCGTATTTTTAATGTAAATACATTGTGTGACACATTGGGATTTATCCAAAAAACAAAATTTGATTAATACTTTTTATCATTAAGACTAAATTTTATCAAAAGTTTGGTTCTTTTTACCAAACGCTTGGTATTTTTTTCTTTTAATGAGATTTATCTAATTAATGATAAAAAGATTGGTAATTTTTGTTATTCCTTTTTTCAGTATATTATGCTACTTATTGTAGCATTCACTTAACCGCGATAAAAATTGTGCAAGATTTAGCAACTTTTGAGTATAGAAACGTTTGTCAGTTTTCAAGCTTTTTGAAGTAAGCAAGCTTGTCAGTTTTCTCGCAATTTAGCAGTGTTTTAGCGAACGAAAACGTATTTACCGAGCACCCCACGCAAGGTTAGGTGAGACTCGCTTGAACCCTGCCCCACTAAAGGCCTCACGTAATTTATGGATGGTCCCAAACAAGCAATGATGCGAAAGAATTGAATTGAATTGAATTGAATTTGCCTGGTTTTACGTGGCGAGACTCAGGCCATGAGGCCTGCTCTTCTGTCTGACCACGCAAAATTCGTTACACTCCTTTCACCAATCATGGGTGAAAGAAGGTATTACTTGGGCGACGAAACAGGCGATTTGAATTTAGCTCAGAGGCATTATTTAGGCTTGAGGATCTTTTACATGCAGTAAATGTACTAACATGGGACAGCCGGCTTTACTTCCCCTCCGAAGGAAGGCTTACGAAGGATTTTTTCGCCCTTAAAACTTGGGAATAGCAGTTCGATACGCTAACCACTACACCATCGCCGCCGCAAGAACGTAATTGAAAACAACAAATTGAAAAACATTTGGGTAGGAGTTCGTTTCGTACGTGCATAAAAGCTTCCGGTATATCCTACGTTAAGTAAATAGAAAATATTTTAACATAAGCACACTTTGTAAATAATGAAATTGCGGCATATCCACTCCGCATGTTCTCGACACGTTTATTCTGCGGCAAACGTTTTTTGGTCTCTCAATTCTGACAAAACTTAAATGGAACGTCAGTTTAAATTAATTGAACACAAAATTAAGATCATTATGCTACGCGTTCATAATTCTTTCAAATTTAGTCAGCCTTCATACTGCTCGTTGTGTATATTTCGCGAATGTTCATTGCCGCCTGTGATATGGCATAATGTTCTGAGGAAATACATCATATTGCTCCCAAACTTTTAGATTACAAAAATAATTGTACGAATAATAACCAAATCACACCTACGTGATTCTTGTAAGCCTCTCTTTATGTATCTAGAATTTTTACATATTACCTCGTCTGTTAATTTACGAATCAGTATTTTCACCAAAAAATGACTTCCTTAAGGGTGGGAATATATTTTCAGAAAACGCCGATGTCTATTACTATAACACTCGATGTAGAAATCGTATTCATCAGGTGACAGTATCAACGGCTCATTACAAAAATTTCACATAAAATACATGAACATTATTTTACAACACTTTGCCAGGTGACATTAAACCATTAAATCCGATAGAAAAGTTTAAATCTCAAGGGAAATCGTTTCTGATACTTAACTGTTTTTATACAGTTAGACTATACTGAGAATCACAAAGAACGTAACATTAAGTTTAACAGTGATATTTAATGCAGTTTTTTATCATTTGGACTGTATAAATTTAGACAACCTGTTACAAGTATTGTACTGCAGCCTCCGGGTCAATGATCCCCCATCTCAATAGGGGTTTTCGTAGTTTCCCTGATCCATTGAGAAAATGAAGAGATGGCCCCTTGTTTTGCTTCTGGACACAAATGTAACTTCATTATCTGTGCACGTGTTTTAGAATTTAGTAAGAAATACAGTTTCTTAAATTATCGTTCTCCATGTGGTCGCGGCAGGAAGTATCATTCCTAGGATCACAGAATTTTGAAATCGTGCACAGAATTCACTTCCTCATAGTACGTCACACACAGTTTTTAACTGTTTTTAACGTTAAATAAATTAATAGATCACTTCTGTATGGCTTTAAAACACTCAAAAACGCATTTTAGGTGCTTAATCCTCCCACTCCCGTGAGTGCGTGCATCTGTAGATACACTTGCATACGTGCATACGTACATTATGGAGAAAGGTATTTTACGACTGGCCATTTTTGGGTGTCTAGAACTGGGAGAAATTTCTTGACAGTATTTCATGGTAATTGTTAAAACGAGGAAGTTAAACAAATTTAGAAAAACGCTGTAGACGGAAAATGACAGCCAATCTTGTGGTTTTCCAATTCTCACACTATATTTATTTCCATATTTGAAGAAACACATTAACGTATTCTGCTTGTTGTAGATCACAACAGGGAAATTGGGCGCAAAATTTCAAGGTCTGTCGCTATTGAAACATAAAACCAACTGAAATTTGAGTTGTTAAAGTGGTGTACCGCGTTCTTAATTTGAGAGTGCCTAGCGTATGGAATGTGGCTGAAGGCACCTGCTAGGAAGCAAATTTCAGCTTTGTGCACTTTTCTGCCTACGAACGCTGGCCGAAAGTCTCAATTTTAGGGGACGAGGCGCGTGGAATGAAGCGAAGAGCCACACTTACAACACGTACTCATTGAATGGGTGGGGAGGGGGGAAGCAGCTCAGGAAATTGTGTTTTAGAGGATAGCGCGGGAAATATAGGGAAAGTTATACTTTTTGAAAATGGAAGCGGTAATAACACACAAAAAAGGAAAACCCAAATCCCATTATTTCTGTTGGAAAAATTCCCTTAACTGACAAGAGTGGATGTGAAATTAAAATGGCAAGGTCGACCCTATATATTTGATAATTACTTTGGGATTTTATGTAAATACCATAGTTTTTATAATGTTATTGTTTATTCAACATAAATAGTTAAAAACTACATGATGTACAATGGAGAGAAGTGCATTCTGTGCACTTCTCAAGATACTCTTTTCTTTCGATTTGTAATCGATAGGAATATCAACCTAAATTATGAATACAGATAATAGGGCCGGACAAAACGCATTCTATTGTCTATTGTCCTTCCTGACTAGGCAGTGGCGTCTCTTCACTCTGGACTTAGGGCGTTGGTAGTGAAGGAAAATATTATCCCCCTCACTATTTTCGCTTACTTAGAGTAAAATTGAATTATGCAAACAAAATCCTTATTTATTTTACATTGTTGGAAGAATGAGGGAAAGATAGTCACAAAATAACAATGAAGATGTTGTATTTTCTATTGCAAAGTTTGGAATAATATATTTTGAAGTATTTAAAAAGACATACTCGACGCTTTTCCCATTTATCGGTTCTTCTTTTAAAAATGAAATTCTGAAATATCAGATTAGAACACGATCGCCCATTACTCAATTACTTGTTTTTGTTCTTCATACTAAAGGAAAGGGAAAGCAATGATTTAAAACTAATATTTCACTTTTCACTGTACTTTCCACCACAATAACACAAGTAATTTCATGAGTATTGCTAAAGACTGCAAAAGGCAACGGAGAATGATAATCACGGACGCTCTCTTCAGCAGGCCATTGAATAGAGATGGGTTTCTTCGTCCTTGAGTGAGGGGACGTCGCGCGCATGCGCTGCCGCCTCCCTTTCCAACCTGAAGACGTTGGAGGCATTCGCCAACGGCTTGAGCTGCGCTCGCGCACTACCTGCGTTGCATGGACGCGTTGGTGCCGATCTATGACGCCGATCGTACGGAAGACCTAATAAATGTAAATAAATTCATTGGAATTTTATATAAATTCCAAGGGAAAAAATTCCTTGGGCGTTGACACACGACTTGCACAACCAAGGAAAACGCCACTGCTGGCTAGTCCTCGTGAACTGGAAGGGCGTACGCGCTTATCTACTTGTTAAATCTATACGTCGTTCTGTGAAGGCCCGGAAGTTGCGGAAGAAACGGCAGCACGTGCTTCGTGCGTAATTTGCTGGGAGTTGAAACGCTTTACGCAGGGGCATGTTCTGTGTAAAAAGGAGAAATTAGAGAAATAATTTAGCAAACAGAAGCTCCACATCATAATTTACGAAGCATTTGAACTTTTAAAAACTGACGCCATAGTTCACGCAGTTTAAAGTGCAAAACCGTGCATAGGTTGCCAACGGGCCTTGTGCGATCTAATTTTAATTCGGGTTTCAATGAAGACCATGCCTGGACAGCAGTTTGTGCACATAATTGACTTGCTCTCTCCATTGACATGAAATAAATGCGTTTAAGACGATAGAATTCTGACTTGTACAAAATAACGTGCACGAGTAGGGAAATGAATTTCGACTCCCAAGCTTAAATGAGGTGTTTATAAAATGATAGAAACATTTTCTAAATTATTTGCGTATTAGTGGCAGATTTTATTGACTCGAGATTTTTGATACCCTCTCTTGCAGTATTGGAGATTTTGAAATGAAAGCATGACTTGAAATGATAAATTGTCAACATGAATATCAAAAATGAAAATCTATGAAAAGTCATATTTTCTTTTCTTAACCCTTCAGTGGTCGCGTTCAAAATTGGAACGCGACTGATCACGTGGCTTACAATTGCAATCCATTAAAAAATCTTAACTATTTTATGAGCAAACCGTCTTTTAGTTCAAATATACACGAGTAATGATATCTAAACAGTGACCAGTTACAAAATAGTATTAAATTTATTAGAACGTTGATATATTACAGCTATGAAATGCATGTTTTAAGTCTCTAATTAAATACAAATACATGCCAGTAAGTGTTTGCTTTTGAATAATCGTGAGCTCTGTTTTGTGCACTTGAAATACTTTACATTGCAATTATTTAATAAAGCAGTTTGACAAAATTATTTGAACCTCTGGAGGTGTTTCAGTGTCTTCTGATGAACATTTCACACAGATTTTCTTATCCCACCGTTACTCGTGCTGTTAGAAAAATCTAACAAATCTGGATTTTGTTCAGTAGCATGGACATCTTTCAGCGCACGGAGATAGCGCTCGACCAACGCCTTCCCGCACGATTCTTCTCTGTATCCGTTCATCGCCCTTATCAGTTTTGCAAAGGGAAACAATACGAGAAGACGCTGATTATTGCGGCGCGTCGTGTTGGAAATTTTCTCACGCGCGAGAAATCGTAAAATTTCGCTACGTTTATCGCTTCTTCTCTCCACCCAGTTATTTTACGGTTTGTCTCGAGTGCTTCCGTGAAGAACAGGAAAGCTTAGCGTCTCATCTCGATCGTGTTTGTGTACACAATCGAGATTATTTAAAGAGGAAGATTCATAGATTTAGGAGGAACATCGTCTGCTATCCCTTCGATGTATTTACTTAATTTTTTTTAATTTTTAGAGTAAAATGTTTTGTCGGGGAGCGACCACGAGAGAAAACAAAATTCGCTTATTATCTGAAGAGGCAAAACAGGTTCACGCGGAATTGTTGCATTATTATCTCCAAATCCCTCTGTGAAGCATACACAAAGACTGCAATGAATGTAGTTCTGAGGTAGCTTATTTTAGTTCATACATGTCCCTATATGTTTAAATGTGATGAAATTATATTGTTTGTATTATATTTGACTATTTTAAATAAATGTGCTTTATATAACACTTCACGACTGTGATTTTAATTTGAGTACTTATTATAAACAAAATTATCTCATCTCGTATTCCTAGTAGAAGTCATATTTCGCTATAATCCAAAACTAAGGCCCCCACGAAAGGTGCTGGAAAGTTCCTGCCAAAAGTTCAAGTCTTGCTGTATACAGCGAATGAATAAATCTAATTACAATAGTAATCCACGCGACCCCTGAAGGGTTAAAGATGTCGCTTCATCCTTGGAACAAAACGAAGTATGTATTGAAATATTTTTAGATCTTTCAAAAGCTTTTGATGTCATTATTCATAAAATTTTACTTTCAAAATTACCTTCGTATGGAATCCGCACTATTGCTTGAAATTGGTAATGTTCGTACCTTAAACAACGATATCGGAGAGTTGAAATACCTTACTCCAGTAAAGTACATTATGTCCACACCTTCCCGATTTACGGCCAATTGCACATGGACTCCGTAGGGATCGATTTTAGCCCCTATTCTTTTCCTACTATAAGTAAACGATATGCCGCCGACGATTCGAAACGGAAGAACTATTCTCTTTGGGGAAGATATGAATGTTCTTTGCAATAAACAAACCATAATAGTGCAATATTAGAAGTTTCGAATTTGATACCGTAATAACAAATTAATAATGGACGAAAATAAAACTGTTTCAATGCATTTTTCCATTTCAAATAAACAATTATGTACTCCATCGAAAATCGTGTGAAATTGACTGATGTTAAAATAACAAAATTTTTAGCTGTCTCGATTCAGTCAAACCTTAAATAGAACGTCCATTTAAATGAATTGAACGCAAAATTAAGTTCATTATGCTACGCTTTCATAATTCTTTCAAATTCAGCCAGCCTTCACACTGCTCGTATATTTCGAGAAAGTTCATTCCCTCTGAGTTACGGTATAAAATTCTGGGGAAATAATTCTTATAACTCCCAGACTTTTTAAATTAAAAACAGGAATTGTTACGAATAATAAGCAAGTGCCATCCACGTGATTCTTTGAAGCCTCTCATTATTAATCCAAGAATTTTATTATTACCTTGATTTTGAATCACAAATCAGTGCTTTTTTTGTCAAAAATGACATATTCAAGGGCGGGAATGTGTTTTCAGCAAACGTCGATGTCTATAACTATAACACTCGAATTAGTATTCTTATTCGTTAGGTGACTATCAATAGCTTACCACAAAAAATTCTTATAATACTTGTACATTATTTCAAAACCCTTTTTCAGGAGACGTTAAACGATAAAAATCGATACCTAACTTCAACTCCAAGTAAATTATCTTCTGCTTCATAACTGTTTCTATACAATTAGACTATATCGCGCATAAGAAAGAAATATTAATTTTACCTATGATATATGGAATATATTGTAACGAATATTGCGTCATATGCCGGCGCCACCACGAACTACCGGGATAATGGCATCTAGTGTTAAAGGTCTACTAAAGAGAAACTCGTTTGGAAAAAATTGCAATATTTTCGGAGAATTTGCTAACGCACCACGACACAGTATTTTTTTTTAAATTTGATGTGTTGTCGTGGACGCAATCCGTCCCTTGAATCCTTTGTGGGGCGTTGAGCGCGAGGAGTAATCTTCGTTTCACTAACTTCGTCAAGATTCGTCACGTCGCAGTCCGGCAGTGCCTTTTATCGCTTCGGCCAGGGGCTCGACGTGGTTATATCCCGGGGTTCTTAGCCAGTCACCCAACCAGGAACCCTCGATTCTCGAATTCGCTTTACCTCCGTGACTCCACGGAGCGTAGTAAACGAATTCGGCTAGCGACACCGGCTACATTAATAAATGATCTTTTATTTTCCAGCAAGATTCGGCTAGCGACACCGGCTACATTAATAAATGATCTTTTATTTTCCAGCAAGATCCGGACACATTGCCTTCAAGGGCAAGAATAGCAACTGTGTTCAACCAGTGCCTGCCCTGTCTAGCGATGGCCCTTCACCTGACGGAAGGGCGCGCCACCATCAAATCATTCACTGAAATTCCTCGCCCGACTGTGACCCTCACGTTCTTGGCAGACGATTGGGAGGAGATGAGGTTGCGGCAATTCTGGGTCAACACTGAACTGGAATACTACCAGCTGCACATTTTCAACGTTAGTGTCTTGATTGGTGTTCTGTACAAATACTACAACGAACATGGGCAAAATAGTTACTTTATCGTGAATACCGTACTTGAGTATGACAAAAATTTGCTAGGTTAATGATGAAACTAGCCTGAAGTTTCTTAATGATGAGCTGCGAGTGATGGTTCCAGATTAATGATGAAACTAGCCTGAAGTTTCTTAATGGTGAGCTGCGGGTGATGGTTCCGGTCATTGTTGAATCGCTTGTTTTCTTTAGGCGTTGCAACACATTTTGGTTGAGCGCGTAAAATCCATTCACATTTATTTGAGGATTGAATCTTATAGTATGACACAAAAATGAAGCAAATGAATTCATTTGAATTCTCTTCAGTCATCAAGGAATGGCAGTGCGAAAGATTTTAATAGATTAAACAATTGCCTGATGCGTGAACTTTAATTTAGATGAGAGTGCTTCTCGGCGATGTCTGCATTTCATATAAATGTATATAAAATTATCAGTTTCAAGATTTGCAAATTAAGGTTTTTAAGGCGTTTATATTTGATAATTGCTTAAAATCCGCGAAGATATTTTCTGCGAAATCACTCAATTAAACAAGAGACTGAGACAGGATTCAATCTGACGTCACTCCTCGACACACAACATATTCACTAAACTTTTCGTTAACGTTAGCTTTTCGTTAAAGTTAGTGGAGATTGTCCTATTAGTAGTTGTAGGATAGTAGCGTGTTCTACAAACTTAGGTAATCTTGAGTATAATGAGATTGGCTTCTATGTTTCTCTGCATGGACGTTAAAGTTCAAAGCAGAGTAATATTGTTTTAACCAAAGTTTTTAAAGATTTCTTAATCATAATTTCTTGATGTATACAAATTCAAAAAGTTGTTATTTAAATATATATTTTATAAAGTAACAAATTTTTAACACTGAGAGAACAAGCTGAAAAGTTACGTTATTTAGTATTTCAGATTTTCTGCGTTTTATTGTTAATTCTTTCAAAATGATTAATGTCGGAGCTAAATTGTTTTAAAATTTGGTTTCAATCTGTAATACAAACTTTGCTATCAATTTACAAAACATTCCACTGAAAAGCTGTAATTAATGTCTAAATGTGCATATTCGAATATTGGATAATATATTATTTTGTCATGCTGAGTATAAAATACATTAAAACATACATTCCAGACATTATTTGCTAAGAATAACTAATGATATCCACTGAAATAAATACCAAATTATTAATCCTCAATTAACTAAAGGATCGTATAATATTATAATAATCTACCGAAATATCTTCAAACTACTATTCAATAAATTACTTTCAGTTGCATAGTTTTCCATTTGAATATAATATGTAAATGGTTGTTCAAATTATCCTTTGGTAGCTTAATAAATAATGAAAATGATCATATTTGTTCAATTTTTTTATCAATTTCCACAGGTCATAAATAAAGGCATACGTATGAAAAATGAAATTCCTTTGTACTGGATATATTTTTTCTCCCGATTTTTCCTTTTTGTTTTTCATAATATTTTGATTTGCTTTTGAATTATTTTCCTTCACGTACAAAAATTTAAAACGCAAAACATTAATAGATGATTTATTTTTACTTATTGCAGGTTTTCTTATAATATTTTCAATTTATACTTTAAAGTCAATTTATACTTTAAATTTATACTTTAAAGCCGTTCAATTTATACTTTAAAGTTTCTTCTATTAAACTAAATAAATTCCCTTGCAATAATTTAAGTAAAAGTAACCCAGAAAATGGCTTCTACTACAATAAAGTTGAAAGAGAAAGAAAGGCAAAAGAAGCGGTTGAAATTGAGTGAAGTGAAACTTGGAAAACTTGGAGAAACAGAGGGTTTTTTTTTCTTGATTCGTTTCCTAACTAACCATTTCGAAACTTCGCCCAGAGAGAAAAAACCAAAGCATCTGAGCGTGATGTCTCTGGTGATGGATGCTCAAACGGGCAGGACGAAAAAGCGTAACATGAAAGTTGGGTTCCAGTGTAAAGCTATTTTTGCTTTTAAAACAGCGATCGCAAAAGGGCTGTTTTTTGAGATTGTAGACTTGGAGGAAATTGTTGGGTCCTCCATTTCATTTTGGAGATTTTCATTCTGTGCTCTCCAGCTAATCAGAAATTCACGTTCCATTCGACATAGCTGCCGCTCTACGAAGCATTAAAAAAATGTATTTCGTATTGAAAAACAAAACTGAAATGAAAATCTGGAATTTTCAAGTTTAATTTTTGGGTCAAGTAGCTTGGGAACAAGCGGTAAACATCGCGATCACATGAGGGACATGCGCGAGGATGTGTCGTGGAAGCGTGCAGTTCGTCTGAGGAGACGAAGGGGATCAAATGTTTATAATATAGGGTACATGCGGGCATTTGAAGAGCAATGAATCAAAACGCTAATGGGGAAAAATTGAGTTTGATATGAAATCGTGTAGTTTTTAATACGTTCTACGCGTTCCTGCTTTCGTATTTCTTCAAAATGCATTCAATTTAATGTGTTAAAATACGTTCTGATGAAATCTGAAAGCAGGAGCGTGAAGAACTCATTAACAACTACACGATTTCATATCAAACTCAATTTTTTCCACCAGTGGGCAATATGCATTTTGATGTGTTGCTCCTCATATGAACATCTGGGAAACTTGTAGGGAAACGTACGATCATATGGAGAACCTGCGGGGAATATCGGGGAAACTGGAAAACAAGCGGAAGGGAGGTAGAGACCAAATTACGTTTAGACTGTATTTCACAAAATGAGATGCTTTTGAACCTTCATTTACATTTTTGAGATTTCGCCTTCTAGGTTCCCTTACTCCGTAGAATGCGTGCTTGGTCAGAACAGACCACCCGAAATATTTGTAAAATGATATAGACTCCTACTTAAATGTGGCATGACACCTATAAAGCTTCAACGTACAAATAAATGGGGGTACGTTCTATGTCGGGATAGTGTGGAGCTATTATCACCTTCAAAAAATTATTTACGAAGTTTGAAATGTCCACACGAGGCATAAAATCCCGCGTACCGTAAAGCACGCTGCGTCGACAAGCTGTAAATTTTAATTAAGTGCTATTAATTAAACATAATTAATGTCGATCACAATCTTTTCACGATCTTGCAATGCACGCATTCCATAGTGATGACCGTAGGTGATAGTACTATAATGAAACAATTCGAAGTGTGTAAAACTCTTTCGTAAGAGTAAAAGTTGTGAAAGAAATCAACATTGTTAATGCATGTGTCTTCTTGGCGTCCTCGCCCCGTTCACTGGCTTAGGTAGCTCAGGGCATCAATTGATGTCGTTGCAGTGCCTCCGTGCCGGATGTTCTAGGTCTGTGTCCCCGCGATAGTAGGATTTTCGGCACTATAGCTGAACCGCTTGCATAAGAACCATCATGGCGGACGTACCTTTGGTAAAGTCTCGGAAGCTGGCCCCACCCTGCGGCATCTGAGATTTCCCCTCTCGGCGATAAGGGAAGCGCGTAGGCGAGAAAGAGAGGCGAGTGCGAGACGCAGCGTTCGCACTCACCGTCACTCGTCATTGCTGCCCCCGTCCTCAGAAGAACAACTCGCACTCCCAGGAGTGTCCAAAGAAATGACGTATTCATAGATGTGTCGGTCCATCACATCTGAATTATTATGTCTCCTCTATTCCCTACACATGCTCGCAGGATTTCTTCCATTGTTCAGCATTGTATTGTGCAAACGCTTCTCTGCAAAACATTTCCTTTACTATTAAGGATGCACCAATAGTTTCTGCTGCCTCGCGCCCTTTTATAAATCCCCACAGTTCTATTGGATTTAGATCTGGATGGCACGGTGGAAGACGGAGAGGAATGTAGCCATGTTAAAT
The DNA here is from genome assembly GCA_011170035.1 of Teleogryllus occipitalis. Taxonomy (NCBI): domain Eukaryota; kingdom Metazoa; phylum Arthropoda; class Insecta; order Orthoptera; family Gryllidae; genus Teleogryllus; species Teleogryllus occipitalis. Next base: position 209,785 of record BLKR01001598.1, on the reverse strand, counting down.
GATTAATTGATCAACGACCTATCGTTTTTCAGTGGATATACTTTGAGTTATTTGTAATAATTGGGTTTTTGTGAATAACAGCAGCTACTGTGTAAAGCACACTGTCACTGCTCACTAGCCACAGTAAAACAGGGACTGGAGACCGAAACTCAAAGACACGGCTTATTTTCTGTTGAGCGTTTGGACAACCCCTACTGTAGAAACACGAAAGCTGCCTCTCGTCTGATCCTTCTCACTCATCAGTTTATCACCACCAAACTCGCAGTGTTGAATTACCGCGCGACCCACGAGAGAAAGACAGTGGGAGAGCTATGTTGTGACAAAGAGCGCAGGCAGGCGGGGAAATATTAGGAGCTTTGGAGGGAGGAGGCCACTTTCGGGCATGCGCATTGGAAGGTTTTTTGAGAGTGGTAGAGCAATAGCTAGATAGCTAGGACGTGTTCTGTTGTTGTCTGGACGAGACTTCTAGCGGACGGCTGCTCTGGTTGTCAATTTTTGTGTGATTCCTCCGGTCAACACAAAGTGAATGCCGGGATAGTGCCCTAACAAATGGGCTGTAGACCGCGCGCGATCTTTCCTTCCTCTTCCTTGTCCTCTCCTTACCCCACTACTTATTCTTACTTACCTGATCTGTCACAATAATACTTTCCTTCTTTCCAGGAACCTTTATAATATGTTAATTCAATATCTCTTTATAAAATACTCACCTTATCTTGACACTCAGCGCCCGGCGGTGACAGATTCAAGTAGTGATTTACATAAAGGTTACATAACTGAGGGGCGTGTTACTGAAATCCAATAGCATTCCTTTCGATTTTGTATATTCAATATGCAGAAACAAAATTGTTTCAGGAGAGTATTACTTGGTTATTTTGAACATCAGGCTTGTAAATGAGGGAACAAATGCTCCTTGTCCGCCTTGCGTAACGTACCGTCCGTTTTAGCAATAATTTTCACCATTTCTCGCTAGCGCCTGCCCCGGCGCCAAGCCTTCCACATTCTTCTATCCTCGCTTCTTCAGCCCAAGTCTGTTTCTCACATCACCTCTCACCTCCTCGCACAGATTCGCTGATCTGTAGAGTCCTAAGTTGCGGGAGGAGCGGGGGAGAGCTGTGTTAGCTGGCGCGAGCGGGCTGGCGCGAGCGGGCTGGCGCGAGCGGGCTGGCGCGAGCGGGCTGGCGCGAGCGGGCTGGCGCGAGCGGGCTGGCGCGAGCGGGCTGGCGCGAGCGGGCTGGCGCGAGCGGGCTGGCGCGAGCGGGCTGGCGCGAGCGGGCGGGCGCGAGCGGGCTGGCGCGAGCGGGCTGGCGCGAGCGGGCTGGCGCGAGCGGGCTGGCGCGAGCGGGCTGGCGCGAGCGGGCTGGCGCGAGCGGGCTGGCGCGAGCGGGCTGGCGCGAGCGGGCTGGCGCGAGCGGGCTGGCGCGAGCGAAATGCTCCTTGTCCGCCTTGCGTAACGTACCGTCCGTTTTAGCAATAATTTTCACCATTTCTCGCTAGCGCCTGCCCCGGCGCCAAGCCTTCCACATTCTTCTATCCTCGCTTCTTCAGCCCAAGTCTGTTTCTCACATCACCTCTCACCTCCTCGCACAGATTCGCTGATCTGTAGAGTCCTAAGTTGCGGGAGGAGCGGGGGAGAGCTGTGTTAGCTGGCGCGAGCGGGCTGGCGCGAGCGGGCTGGCGCGAGCGGGCTGGCGCGAGCGGGCTGGCGCGAGCGGGCTGGCGCGAGCGGGCTGGCGCGAGCGGGCTGGCGCGAGCGGGCTGGCGCGAGCGGGCTGGCGCGAGCGGGCTGGCGCGAGCGGGCTGGCGCGAGCGGGCTGGCGCGAGCGGGCTGGCGCGAGCGGGCTGGCGCGAGCGGGCTGGCGCGAGCGGGCTGGCGCGAGCGGGCTGGCGCGAGCGGGCTGGCGCGAGCGGGCTGGCGCGAGCTTCTATTGGTCGGTTGAGTGTGGTCGGGGCGGGCGGGTCATTTCCATAGGGTTGACTTAGCCGCTCAAGCCGGATTCGGGTGCTTGGTGTCGAGGTCGTAGCATCTCCGCTCCCTCTGCCTTGCTCCCGTTTGCGCGTCGAGGTAGAAGCGCTAGCTCCCTCCGCGCCCATGTGCTGCGACGTGCGCACGTGTGTTAGAGATCAAAACACCTCTCCCAGCGATGCTCTCTCCCCGGTCAGTGCACGCATTCCAAAAACCAATAAATAAGGGCAAAACTAGTGCATAACTGATTCGGGAGCGGTAGCTCAGCGCATCAACTTGGTCACTGCAGCGCCTCTGACCGAGAGGTCCTAGGTTGGAGTCTCGACGGCGGCAGGATTTTCGACACTAGCTTTATAGCTAGGTCGAATTTAGTCGCTGTCTGGAGGAAAATTCTAGGGTCCGGCTGCTCTGATCGGTTGTTTTCTGTGGTTTCTCCGATGAATTCCACGCGAATGCCGGAGCAGTCTCCTAACAAACGGGCTACGGACACTTACTCATCTCTTACATTAACGTGCACTACACTTCCACACATGCGGGGAGACCGGTCTGGGACTTGGAACTTGTCCCGGCTGGGGCGGTGCCCAGCAGGTGGGAGATATCTGGTTGGGGAAAACCTCGTTAGCCGACGGTAGGTCGGCACCGGCTCTGGCCATCCAGCGGGGGAAGACCACCTCCACCTCCCGAGCAAAACACGCTCTACATTTACGGGACTAATGACCATAGTAGTTGGCGCGCCCGCAATCTCAATCAATCAATCAATCTGACTCAGCGGTGTTGAGTATCCTTGGATTTTCGATCTAACGAAACTGCGCGAGAAGTCTCCTCACCGCCTCGTGGTCGTCGGCCGCCCTAGCTGACAACGCGACGAGAAGCAGTGCATCTGCAGCGCGGCGAAGGCTGCCGCGCTTCTCCCATCTCAACATCGACCCCGAAGAAGACGCCCTATGCTGCCGTGCATCACCAGCAGAAGAAACTAGTGCATCGTCCATCATTGGTGAGATGATGCACGGTGTGCTCGCGGAGGGCACTAGGCCCCTCTCTTCCAAAGTAACTGATAGCTCCCCTACGTGCCCCCAAAACCAGACCCACAAACCCCGAAAACGCTTTTAAAGCCACTAGTAGCAATATTGACAAAATGACTAACCCAAAAATATCTCGTCGCCCAGGTCGCGCACGCATGAGCATATCACGGCCAACGTTACCATGATTTCCAGATGCAATGACGTTCTGATTCTTACAAGGAGCGTGGATCAGCCCCAACGGCAGACAATGCCATTAAAAGTAACTAAATCCCAGACTCGTTAAATCTCTCTCTTTAAATCACAAGGAGTCGCCAAAGGAGCAGGCAAACTGCCAAAAAAGTTTTTCCGCGCTCGAAAGTAGCCCGTAACAGCTGAGAGCAATCTGGAACTTGGAAACAGGTTCGCTCCACTCCCCGTCGACCCTCCAGCTCAGTTAGCTTCGGAAGGGAACGACGCAGCCCAAATAGCAACTAATTCAAAAGACGCCACGCCCACGCAGGCAAATAAATCAACTTAAAACTAACTCAAATCAAAACGCTCCGCGAGAGGCGAAGACCTCAATTGGGAGCTTCTACGTCGAAAAGGCAGCGCTGTCCAACCCCATCGGCCTAACAAATCACCTACGCGGTAATCGCAGAAAGATTTTGTATGCCCAAATAAATGCTCAAGCTCTCATCCTCCGCCGAGGCAGCGTCGAAGTTCATAAAACAATAGACCGCTTGCTTCAGGATACTAAAGCTGAAACCGAAATAAATCATTACTTCCACAGAACCACAGCAGAACGTCGCAAACGGCTGATAACCAGAGGACTAGACGCCAACATGTCTTGCGATATTCTAAAAGCCAAAATTCAAAATCTCGGCATTATTGTTCACCACTAAAATAAAATTAAAAAGAAAACAGACCCAAATCAATACGAAGGAGTTGGATTGTATTCGGTTAAATTCAATCACAATCAAATAACCGAACTCAAAAAGATCAGGCACCTGAACTTTATTAAAATTAACTTTGAAGAACCACGGGACAAGGAAAGAATCCCTCGTTGTTTAAATTGCTGCGCGGGGGGGGGGACACGAAAAAATGTTGTCGGCGGCAGGCGCGCTGTAATAGTTATGCGGTATTTCACAACTCGTCCCAATACCCAGTACAGAATCGAATCAATGCGAAGCCGAAATGTGCTAACTGCACAGGCGCGTTCTCGGCCCACTAGAAAGAGAAGTTTCCATCCAGAAGCGCTCCGCGTACGCCAGCAACAAATTGATAGATTATGGGCCACCCGCTCCCCTCAACGCACAGCAGCGCACTAGCTACCCGCCGCCCGGAGCTCCCGGCGCTATATACTGCAGTTTTTTTTTCACAGTTGAACTTGATGTTTCGTCAGCTGTTCGGCTAGCTGTGACAGTGCTCCAATCAGGAGCTTACACGTCACTATATAGTGACATGTAAGCTCCCGATTAGAGCACTGTCACAGCTGGCCGAACAGCTGACGAAACGTCAAGTTCAACTGTGAAAAAAACCGCAGTATACGTGGGGTTTCTGTAACGTGGCGGATGATATTGGGTCATTTTTACACCTCCCACCTTATAAAACGAATCTTTTTAATTAATTCGCGAACGTTTTTCTAAACGGGGCTCATGGCCTCAAACATGTGCTTATCACTGTTATACAGATTCATTTTATAAGACAGGAGGTGTAAAAATGGCCTAATGTCATCCGCAAGGTTACGAAAACGCAAGTATAGCACCCCAGCGTGGTGGGGACAAGCGTGCCAATCACAGACCGGCCAGAAATTCTCCCAGCCAATCGAAGAACAGCCCGCGACGGGAGCGTTTTCCGAACTGAAAGAACTATTTGACATGTTAAAAAGATTCAATTTATCTACATTACTAAGAGCTGCGAAAACGGCTATTCAAATATCAAAAGACGAAGTCGATACAATAAAGGCCTCTTTGCTTTCCAAGCTGCTGCCGAAATCTTTGTAATTGGCCACATCATAAATCGTCCCTATAATATTGCATCTTGGAACGCAAATGGGGGCCATCCGCAAGTCGAAAGCCCTAATCGAAATAGAGTACGGAATCGCAATCCTCCTAATATAGGAAACTCACCTCTATAGCACCAGAACTTTCAGATTACGTGAGTTTAACATCTATCGAGACGACAGAATCCTTAGGCAAGGAGGCGGGATAGCAATCGCCATCAGACGCACATTGCCGCACTCCAGAATAACTACACTGCAACTTACAAACCTAGAGGTGACTATTGTAAAAATGGGATCGGCCACCGGTCCGATAAATTTTATATCAGTCTAAAAAAGCCCAGCTCAACCTCTATCATCAGTTCTTGATGTAATTGTAACAACAGCCGCCATTGTAGTCATTGGAGACGATCTAAACGCAAAGAGAATTGAATGGGATTGTATGACCAATACGCCAGCCGGAAACGAACTTCAATAATTCTTACATTCCCATCCTTCCCTAGTTCTTCACCCGTCCAGCGGACCCACCTTATAAAACAACTTCATGATATTCTCGACCTAATCGTGTACTCCACCCTACAACCTACAGTGCCGGGCCCCTTAAATGAACTGCAATCAGACCACCTACCTATCATTTCGGCACTCTACATTGGAGGACTCCTGTATTCGTTTCAGAAAAGGTTCAAAATTATCACAGATTGGCAAAATATCGTGACCGTGTGGCACACAAACTTAACGCTGCTACCCAAGCGCCCGAAGAAATAGATGCACCCGTCGCCAAATTCGAGTGCCATATCCGCTCTGCAGACTTAAAAAATTCAAATAAAATTCAATTAAAAAACGGACGCGACTTCCCGACGCACATCATTAGGCTAATTCAAAAACGACGAAGAGCGCAAAAAAGATTTTATTCCTCAAGAGACCCAATCGACAAAACTAATTTCCAAGCAACGCGGCGAGCAGTTTCCGTCATTCTGCAAGCACATCGGGAAGCCTAGTGGGAGAAACATTTCTGCAATTTGCAGATGTAAAAGAACGAGGAGATATCTGGAAACTCCAGAAAACGCTAAAAAAATCCAGTAGCACCCATCACAGCCCTCAAGGATGCAATTAATTTAAATATCACTTATGACCCAGCACCTAAAGCAGAGATTTTCGCCGCAGCGCTTCAAAAACGATTTAGGCCCATCCCAACAAACTCACATCATAATTAAAACGACCAGTATATCCCCGTCCCGGACAACCTTCCAAGCAACTACGACCATTGTGTTTTAGATAAATATTTATTATTTCTGCAGGTAGGTTTATACAACCTTGTGGCTGAACACTACACTATACATATTACAATTAGGGATATTAACACAATGTAACTTTAAATTATTTTAAGACAATAATATTAATAACTGTAATAATAATAATAATAGTAATAATAATAGTAATAATAATAATAATAATAATAATAATAATAATTATTATTTATTATTATTATTATTATGTAAAGAATTAACAAAGCATTAACTAAATATAATGGCTGACCTGCACAGTTATTTTAAACTATTAAATACAAGAATACACAACTTTTTAATTACACTTCACTTCACATTTGCAATTCACTTCTTTCTACTTCTATACTGCACTACATTTCACAACCCGTCACCACACTTCAATACAATACTACTTTGAATATAATTATATATTTAATAAAGCAACGCATTTAATAGTAATTTGGTTTTTTAGTAATTTAGATTTAGTTTCGAACAATGGAGACGACGGACGGCAAGCCCAAATTAGAACTACGGAAGAACAACTGCGCGAAAAAATAAAACTGATGAACGATAAGAATGCATGTGGTCCTGACCTTTCAAGCGGTAAAACGCTAAAAAATCTACCCAAAAGCTTCGCCCTTGCTTTAATTGTGGATACAGAAGCAACAAACATTTTTGGCAAGCATCGACCACACAATAATCACTTTTATCACTTTCTGCAAAGCCAAAACAACACATTTTGGCGATTATTGGTGTTTAAAAATTTCAATGACGCTGTAGGCAAGAACTTGATGTACTTTCACACGAAGTAATAATTCATGTATTGAAATAAGTTATAAATGTACGTAAAATGATACTATCATAAATAATAAATATAAATATAATAATAAACAAATTTTGGAAAACTAATCTATACAAATTTCTGACCACTAAATTCTGTAGTTGTCTTGCAAAAGCTGACTTGTCCATTTTTTCAATTTAATGTATGGAAGTGCCACAAAAATCGGGAATTGTAAACTCTAAGTCTATTAAATAATGCTATGCCTTGTACATCCGATCATCGATTCTAATGATTCCAGGATCATTGCAATAATCAATTTTAATTATCTTCAGTTTAAATCAGTGCAGTACATATGTTTTGACGTACCTATTGTTCGGACCCACATGCAAACGGAAAATTACATAAAACATACTACTAGATTTTATTTTAAAAATGTCTTGCAAGGACCAATCTCTGCCTGATTTGTGCTCTCTTCCAGCTCACAGTACTTTCGCTTGACCCTGTGCGTGCGTCCCTTCTGAGGTGCTAGGCCACGTGTGCGCGGCGCGAGCGACGTGACGTTTCGCCATTTCTCAGTGTTTATTTTTTACATTTGTTGCGTCAACTCAAGACGCAACGCGTCTCCTAACCCCTTCTTGTGTGTTGAGCGCTATTGGAGTAATCCGCCGTTAAATTAATCCACTTCAATGCTTTGAGAAATTTGAACTCGCCGGTCCGTAACTGACCAGGACCGTTCCTGACAAATTATGCAAATCCTACTCACATTTGTTAAAAACTGTACATTTTCTAAAAATAAACAATTTAAAAAAATGTTATATAACAAAAAATCAAAATTGTTCATTTATGTTAATTTTTCATTGTTATACGCAGTTTTTGGAAGTATAAAGAATTGAAAATGGCAGCGACACTATTTTCATTGCATTCTTTTCTACATATTTATTTATTTATTTATTTATTTTTCCGTCAAAAAACAGTTAAAACTGTGTATTACGTGCTATGGGGAGAAGTGAATACTGTGCATGTTTTCAAAATTCTGGGATCCCTCCACTAAGTAATATACTACTTGAATTTCGAATTAAAAACAAAACGCTCCCATGTAATAAAATCTATTTTCAAGGATAAATCAGCAATAAATTTTGGGCTCTTATCCAAATTGTTGTTGTCCTTCGGAATAATACTTCCTGCCGCGACAACATGGAAACGATAATTTGAGTAATGGTATTTCCCATTGAATTCTAGAACACGTGCACAGAAAATGAAGTTATATTTATATCCAGAAGCAAAACAAGGGGCCATCTCAGCATTTGCTCAATGGATCAGGGAAACTGGACGAAAAACCTGATCGAGATGGGGGTCATTGACCTAGAAGCTGCGATACAATACTTGATACATATTATTTAGAATTATACAGTCCAATGGTAAATAATACATTAAATATCACTGTTAAAATTAATGTTACTTTCCTTGTGATGCTCAGTATACTCTCGAATTGTAAAGAAACAGTTATGCAGCAGAAACAATTTCACTTGGGATTTAAACTTTTCTGTCGAATTTAATTGTTTCATGTCATCTGGCAAAGTGTTGTAAATAATGAATGTAATGAAGAGAAAGAAGGAAACTTAAGAAGAAATAAAAATACAAATATTTATATATTATATAATATAGTAGAATATTATACCGTACTACGCATATTTTGTGAAGGCTTATACGTCTATTAATTTACAGATAAAATAAAGAATAGAATGCATTTTAAGTAATCCCAATCTACAATATATTTGTGAGAAGGTATTGAAAAACGTTTGCAATTTTCGAAAATTTTTGAAAATAAAAAAAAACTATTGAAAATAGGAATTTTTATATTTTGAAAAAAATTGTTGCAGATTCGATTAAAAATGTAAAGAAGAGTGAAAACCGTTTTGCAAAAGTATCGTTTAAGTTTATTACTTTATCGCATACTACCTACGTAATGTTGAAAAATTACGTAATGTTGCAACAAAAATGGCGATTTAGGCAGAAAAAATCGCATTTAAAGCTCATGATACCAAACAGATAATTCTTGTTTCCAAGTAGAATATTACTTCATCATACACGTTTTGTAGTCACAATTCACGTTGTTTGGGTCGTGGATACAGAAAAATTGGTTTTAACGTAAAACCACTCTGTTTGTCTGCAAAGCTAGCGGTGAAACCGCGAGCAAGTTTTTCGTAAAAACTTCATATTCCTCAATCAATCTGGCTGGTTTCAGGGCTCCTTGAATTTAAATCGAACATTTCAATTTTTGAGAATATTTTACACGAAACGTTAATGATTTTTTAATTTTTTTCAAAAGTGGCTCCCAATTCTTGGAATGCGATCATGCCCAATTTTTTTCTAAATGTGGATAGTTTTTGCGTAATATTACATGAAATTAAGGTCATTTTAAAACCAAAATGTTCTTAAAAACTCATCCACAATTTTACTATAAACTTCTTGTATTGATTGTGCGACATGCATTAAATAACGTGGGAGAAACTCCATTTTACTTTCTCGTATACGTACGTATATACGTAGTATAGAGCAAGTTATGTAATGCTGCGCGAAAAAAACCGAATTTTCGGCAGAAAAACTGATTACCAAGCCCTGATAACGAGAACGTGGATAAATCGAGTTGCGAAATTAAGAAAACAAATCCTCTCACACGTGATGTAGCTGGAATCCCAGTTTTGTGGGTCCTTGATGCGGAAAAAACAATTAAAAGCAAAACGTCCATCCGTCCGTCTGTGAACACTACCCGCCTTACTAATAAACGCGGAGTAAAATTTTCTTCTGGCGTAAGTCACGAGTTGGCGAAATCTTAACTAATAAACGTGGAGTAACGGTAGCATTGAGTAATCTGGGAGTAAGAGCGGCGCAGTTACCATGGCAACTGCTGCTTCCAGTCGACCCCTTGTTTAATGTCGGAGTAAGTTGGGAGTAAGCGTGAAGTAGTGGGATTTGGGAGCGTGAGGGTAGCACGTGGTCAAGTTTGCTGTGTTCGTTCGCGTGGTCGAGGTTGTGGTTTGTGTGTGCGTGTTTGAGGTTTATGTAAATGATCTTGGCTGTCCAGGTGACGCCGCGTCGAAGGCTGTGTTGCCGACGTTTCGACCATCTTGTCGTGGTCTTCCTCAGGGCTGTTGTGCACAACAGTCTTCGACGCGGCGTCACCTGGACAGCCAAGATCATTTACATGACTCTGGCCGCGGAAGCCTACGACTTCACGTGTTTGAGATTTCTCAGTTAATTTAATTTTATAATGGACAAGAGAAGCCGTAGTGAGTATTGGGACATGGAAGAGAAGGTATGTACATTATTTAATACAAAGAAAGGTTTTTGTGTGTTTGGAAATGTATTTTTTCTTGAATAACGAGAACGATTTTAAGCATGTGTTAATAACTTGACTGATATTGCTCTAGGAATTGTTGCTGACCCTAATACGGGAAGAAATTGATATTTTGAATGCCAAGGGCAATAATACCAAAATTAATAAAGCCAAGTCGGAAACGTGGAAAAGAATTACGGAGAAGTATGTACTAAAAAAAGTACAGCAGTGTGTATGCATTTGCTTCAATGTATTCCTTTCTCTTTCATAAATTTGTATGCTTCACATTTGATCAGGTTTAATAATTTAAATTCCCGTAGAAGAGACCTTCTGCAGATTAAAATTCAGTGGAAGGCCGCGACTTGAAAAAAACCGGCGGTGGTCCAATGCCGACGTTGCCGTCTCAAGAATCAGTAGATATTTTGGAGCTGATTCCACTGGAATTTCAAAGTGGAACGAATGATTTTGATTGTGATGTAAGTAGTACTTTACATAATTTTTTCTTATAAGTACAGTGTATACAATATATAACTTTCTCAATCTGTTGTTCAGGCGGATTCATTATCATCATCAATCTTATGACAATTACAGACATGACAGTTTGATAGAAGCAATTCTGACAATGCAATAAATGTTTGATATAAAACAATTTCTAAATATTTTTCAGAACCTCGAAGCAGAGGAACAGCCAACAATAGGTGACACAGCCAACAATAGTGACACAACAATAGGTGAGACAGACACGCCAAGAAGCAGGAAAACTGCCACGAAGGTTTGAATAGTTATATATGTATCTAGGGCATTAAGTAGATATTTTTGCTCCAAGGATGATTTCCAAACTTGAAGGGGTTGGAAGTCATCTGAGGGGCAAAAAAATCGTCATGCATACAAAATTGAATGGTTTAATAGTTCATTGCTGAATGAAAGAAAAGTTCAAATTATTTTAAAAGTTTTCTTACGTCTAAGTGAAAAGACAAACTGTAGTAGTCATTTGTTAGTATGGCGTCAGATAAACAAAAGTGTGTGTACTTAATTATTATTGCATAATCATTGTTGGACTGATTTTTTTTGTACAAAATGAAAGAATATTGTGAAGTTTCTGCAGAAATTCTCCCAAAAGCTAATGAAATTACGGACAGTGTTTTTCAGTAAAATTTCAAGAAATATATGTAAATGTTTATTGTGTTTTTGAGAGTTATACTAGAGTGAATTGTGCTGATGAAACAGTATATTTAGGTTACTTGCCTTTATAGCCAAAAGTTATTTATAATATTCCATAATATCAAAAGACAATATTTTGAGGATGTTAGCCATTGTGTCTTGTAAATCTTATTACCTCAAGTATTACTACTACTCAAGAAGCACATATATCTCTAAAAAAAGGTAATGCATAACTGTGAAATGAGTGACTGGCGACAATTATAAATTCAAGGGAACATTCCATAATTCCGGTTTTCATGTCAATGAAGCAAACAAGGTCTATAAAGAGTTTTTTTGCTGTATTTGCAAACATCTGAATTTTAATTAATCGAATTCATAAAAACGTTGAACGTATTGTTGGTATTAGAGTGGGCCATAAAGTATTTGAAAGGCCCGAGGGCATAAAGAATCAGAAAGGCCTGCAAGGGTCTGAACAATAGTTACGCGTTTTGTTTTAGGTCTGTAAACACAGCCATAAACTAGTAAATCATAATTTTTTTATGGTTATTATCAATCTTATGACTCTTACAAACATTACAACTTTGATAAAAGCAACTGAGATGAGAATGCAATAAATGTTTGATGTATAACCTTGTTTTTAAATATTTTCCAGAACCTCAATTCAGAGGACAGCAAAAAATTGGTGCCCCTGCCTTAAGTAAGGATGCGGTGACACCAAGAAGCGGGAAAACTGCTACGAAGATTTGAAAAGAAATTATGCAGAATTCATTATAAATCTTATGACTTCTAGATACATGACAATTTGATAAAATCAACTGTGACGAGAATGAGATAAATGTTTGATATACAAAATTTTCTAAATCTTTTTCAGGGTCGTAAATCAGGACAAAGTTCCCCAACTGATATGATCTTGAAAAAAATTAAAGATCTACTACAAAGGTGTGAAAAGGATTCATTCAATCTTTAATAATATAAGGCAAAACATTGTGTTCCATCAAAATTCATAAGATCAATTTTATTTATTACAGGAATTCAAATTTTAAAAAATACATTTCTCTCAATGGAAAGAATGAGAGAAAGACAGAATGAAAGGCAAGAAGAAGAAGAACATCAGCTTATTCTGATAGAGAGAAAATTGAAGATAGAAGAGCAAAAATTAAAAATTGAAGAGCAGAGATTGAGAATAAAATGTATTCAGGAGGAAAGTGACAAAAGAAAAAAATGTATGGACGAGGAAAGCGAAAAAAGAAAGAAATGCATGGATGAGCAGAATGAAATACTGAAAAGAATTATGTGTTTGCAGGAGAGTAAACTTAAAGAAAACTAAATAAAATTTTTCTACCTAATTATTTATTACTTTTCGATTACAACCATTAAACTTATTTCAATGATACCCACAAGCACTTTTTTTACGAGGAGAACTGTGGAAATCTTCAACAAGACTCTGGGAAAGGTCCACACTTATCAACAGTGTGAGATTTTTTTTACTCTTAGCTAGACATTCCTGGAGCAGACAAAAGTGAATTTTTCATTTTCACAAAATCAAAAATTATTGTGGATGAATGCTGCACGTACAGCTAGTCCACGTGGATTTTCAGCAAAAATCAGTGGCTCTAGCTCTGGCTCTTCAATTATTTCTTCTACAGGAAATTCTCTTTCCTTTAAAGAAATTGCTATATTATGAAGCACTGGCAGTGCCACAATACTCACTTTTGTCTGCTCCAATGAGGTTCTGAATCCTGTGAACAAAAGTTTCTTTATTATTTTAATAAATATTTTACAATTAAATAGAAGTAATCCTGAGGTAAGAATGCAATAAATGTTATGGCCATAGATCAGATACCTGATAACAAAAGATTTAGGATACAGTGACCACGATGCACAAAATTCTTACCATTATAAGAAATGCGATCACTGACTCAATAAATAATACTATAAGTATATAAATAATATATATATATATATATATATATATATATATATATAATATTATATGCTGATATTTAGTTGTATGTTCGGAGACTATTGACGGCTTACAGAAAAGTTTAAATCTCTTAGAAACGTATAGTGAAACATGGGGATTAAAAGTAAATATTCAAAAAACTAAAGTAGTTGTCTTCAAGAATGGATTTATCTGGGGTAACAAAGAGAAATGGTTTTACGCTCAGGACGAGATCGACCGGGTCAAAACATTTACATATCTTGGGGCAAAATTTTCCATGAATGGGGGATGGAATAATCACATAGTGGCGGCGCACAGTAAAGGAAGAATTGCGCTCAAAGAAATCGTTTGCGCAGTGCGCAGGGTTCCGGAATTGTCTTTAAAGGTGTGCGATACAATGTTTAAATCGCTAGTTCTCCCAGCAATGAATTATGGGGCAGAAATTTGGGGAGTGGATAGGATAGATCGACTAGAAGGCGTCGAAACAGATTATTTCAAATTAATTCTCGGAGTCTCTAGATTCGCAGCAAATGCCGGAGTCCTAAGAGAGGTCGGTAGTGTAGGAATTTGGAAAGATTTTAAAATGAAACCCATTAAACTTTGGATTAAATTAGCAGGTGAACAAACAGTCTGACACACTTATACATAGATGTTTTCGAGTGCAGTTACAGGGAAGCAACCAACGCCACTGGTCGTATAAAATTAAACTGCTACTGGAACGTGCAGGTCTGGGAGACGTTTCTTCGGAGATGGTGGGAGATAGGGGAACACGTGAGATAGAACGGCTAATTTCGGGTAGACTTGCGGATATTAAAAGGCAAGAGATTCTGGCAGCAACGGCCGAAAAACGTTCGCTAGTTGCGCAAATTCACGCGAGTCCGTTATGGGGTTGCGAACGTTACGTAAACACACTGCGAAAGGACGCAAGAGGGGGATACGCTTGGTTCAGGGTCGGGGGGTGGATGCAACGTAGATTAAAGGACTCTAATGGTAATGGCATCTGTGTGCTGTGCGGTGATAGGGAAGACTGGATCCACATCCTTTTAATTTGCAATGCGACCGAAACTTGGAGAGGAAAATGGATGCGAATGGGAAATTACTACTTCCAACATAGGAACGTAACGCTCGCCCAAAACATTCTAGGTGATAAAAGATCTAACTTCATGAAATAATTAGGAACATTTCTAGGAAAGGTTCGGACCATTAGAGAAACTGAAATTAGGGAGTGGGAAAACAGCACTGGTTAGTACGAGCAGAGCCTCGACTGGAGAGAAATAAATAATAAATCAATAAACTAACAATAATTAAGTTAGTAAGTTATGTTAGGTTAGTAAACAGTACAAAAAAAAGTTATAAGTTGTAGTCAATTGTTAAGTATAAGTAGATAAATAAGTCAATAAAAATAAATAAATTAACTTAAAATAATTAAAATAAGTTAAATAAATTTAAATTAAATTAATTAAAATAAGTTAAATAAATTTAAATTAAATTAATTAAAATAAGTTAAATAAATTAAAATTAAATTAAATTAAAATAAAATAAAAGGAAACGGTTAAAATAAAACACATTAGGAGGCGAAGGGAAGTAGGAATCGGAAATGTTAGGGCAGAGGCGTTGGTGCGGACGATTTTCTGTGGTGCTGTTTGTTTTCAGGTGCGGAGGAGGCCAAACACTGGAAGGAGAATGCCTGACGCCCGCGCCAAATCAATAAATGGTTTAAAAACCGGATAGATTAGCATGTACTCGGCTTCTGACGGCAGGTTTTTCCCCCTTCAGGGGTTTTTTCCTCAGCCGTACCTTATGGTCTCTTTTCCGCGGCTTTGATGCGAAGGAGAGACCATTTGGGATGAATACCAGAATTCGAAAGGTTAGAACGCTGTAGAATGTAGGTATTGTAATGGCTTAAAGGCCTTCGGCCTAGCCACATTGCATCAAGTTTTCTAATTTGCCTGTAATAATTACCTATTAAATAAATAAAATAAAATAATAAATAATACACGTTTGACTAGATTGTTTACAAAAAGTAAAATAAAATTATTCATTGATTACTTGATGCAGGAGTCATGGGAAGTGGTTTATAATGCTTTTGATACAAACGACAAATATAATTCTTTTTTTTTTCAACTCTTTCATTTCATTTTAACACTTGCTTTCCTCTTCAAAAAAGAAAATTAAATATTTCACGGAAAAGCAATTCTTGGATAACACAAGGGATTAGGACATCTTGTAAAAACAAGCGAATTCTTTCTTTCATTTCTAAACGTCATAACGTATCTCAAGATTTCCTTGTCTACTTTAAAAAATACAAAACATTGTTACGAAAAGTCGTAAGGCGGGCTAAAATCATGAAACACGATCAGGATATTTTGAACTCAAGTAACAAAACAAAAGCAATGTGGAATATAATAAAAAAATACGACCAAATCAACTAGAAATCCTGTAGAGAATGTTGTTTTAAAATATAACGATATAAATGTGAACGACCCGGCAACAGTGGCTAGTCTCTTTAACCAATACTTTTCGAGAATTGCTGCCGATCTCACTAAGGGTCTTCAGGCACAAAATTCAAAAACAGACAGTTCACCCAAAATTTTAGACACTTAGACTGAGAGGAAATTAATTTAAAAAAGTGTGACCTTTGTTTCTCTAAGTTTCAGTTTTAATTGTAGTTTTTCATGTTTAATCTCGCTGCATAGTGTTGTCTGTTGTACCAGAAGGGCAGAGTTGAGACTACAATGTTAGTATTTTGGGCGGTACATTGTAATTGGTTTACATGTTGTTCAGGTGTAAAATTACCGCCCAAATTAATGTCATTCTGCCCTCTTATGATGATTATGTTCTGATTGGTCAGTGTCTTCCTGTGGGTGTCCAACTCTGGCGTCATGTCTTCAAACCTCCCGTTCGGTTTAACAATAGGTGAGACTGAGTAGATGGAAGGTAGCTTCCTACTGAGAAAGGAGGAAAGATTTTACTTTTAGCGAAGTAAGATGTGCAACAGAAATTTCGAAAACATTTTCAACGGAAAACACATTTAGTTCCGTCAAGGAGATAGAATCAATGTTATTTCTAATGTAAATACAAGAACCCCCATATGTAGGACCTTTATGCGATTCCCTTTCTCTGCAATAAAAGCCTGTGAGGTAAAAGTTTGGAATTTGGAAATGTTTACGTTCATAAGGAAATATTGTGGGAATTCTGATATGGTGTTGACGTTCTTATGAGAAGAAAAAAAGAGGTCATCTTCGTCAACATATTATTTTTCTTCTCATTATCTTTTATTTCTTCTAATAAGGAGATAACCAATGTTGTCGCGCCAGGAAGTATTATTCCTTGACAAATAACATGATGAGGGATAAGAGCCCATATTTATAGTTCATTTACCTATTAAAATAGTTTTTATTACTTTGGAGCGATTTTTTGCTAACAATCCTAAAAAAAACGATCATTTTCAAAATAAAATAAAATAAAACATATAAAATTTCGCCCACAGCATCGGCCGGGCATTTCAGCCTTTGAGGTGAGAGCTCCTACCGTGTACACTAAAAACAGGATCAATGTCCTTCTTTTTAACCCTGTCGGCTCATCCATCCTACCGGCTGCACCAAACCGTTGGGAGTGTCCCACCGGTTGTCGTGACCGTGGGGAGTGTGCACCGTCCTTGTTGGGAGTGTGGAACATTGGAAATGTCTCTTTCGGAGTACACAAAGGGGAAATATGCCGCACAATTCTTTTATTTACTCCATGATGACTTCGACAGTGCGAAAATATTTTCTAACCCTTTCCGATACATCACTCACTTTTTTACAATGTAACTTTTTATGCGACACGTAGCATAGCTCGTGATGTACAAAGACTCTTACTCATATACTCATACAAATTTAAACAAAACCGAGAATCTATTAATAGCCAATGATTAACCTAAGAAGTTCATTAAGAAGTTTATTGAAAAACGGGTAATGTTCCACAAAACTCTAAGTATTTGTACTAGGTCTGAGAATGAGGAACTAACTTTAAGTAATGTACCAAATATTCATATACCTAATGTAATTGTGCCCCATTTTCCTGAGATTAGCAATAAGTTTCAAGAAGTGGTATGAAATAGATTCAGTGGAAACATGGAGCCTTAGAAATAAAATATTAAACAAAATGTAGTTATAAATATGAACGACAAAATACCTTATAAGATGGCAACGGATTCATATGGACTAAAAATGTATGACATGTGTAAATATATACGTAGTTATTTTTATCACAATATGGTTATTAATATGGACTTAATATGATAAAAATGATTATGGTAAAATAATATTTTATTGTCAGTTGAGAAATCTTCATCTTTACATTCTGAACTGTTACTGCTAATTTTACACTGGATGATTGAGCTACTTTTAGCATTTTATACTATCTTAATAGATAAATTAATATAACTAAACCAACACGTAGTATTCTGGCTGGATTGTAACTGACAAAGAGGAACTGAGTAAGTTGAATTCTGAAGTCCAACTCTCTGTGATGTCATACGATTTCCCGATGGCAGCCTCAGAAGAAAGGAGAAGGGGTAGTTGGATACTGAAACTAGGTGCATTTCCCACAGACCATCGAGGTCTCAAGATCATTTGTCTAACCCATCTAATAACTCATCACTAGAGACTGGATTTTTATGTAATTACATATTTTTTTGTTTTTCTACTTACCGTTCTCAAATTTGTACTCTTCGCGAATCGTCACCGTCCTAACACAATATCCAAGTTTTTCGTTACATATTTTTTCATATTTAGCACTGTATTATATATTTTACATATTTGGTCATTTTCACAAAATATTTTTTATTCTCTCAATTTTATTACACATTTCGTATTTCAATATTTAAAGAAATACAACTTTCAAGTTGTATTTTTTTAAAAATCGGAATTCTTTCCTATGTAATGCGTTATAGCGTGTGAGATTCCCTACGTGAAGACGTGGTCGGATGTTCTCAGTCTCGCGCGTCTGCTTCAGTTATCTCTGTGCGCGTCAGCGGCTGAGATCATAGGTCCCAGGTCGGAGAGTGTCATTTTTAGGTGTGAAAAGTATCACTGACAGCGCTCTTCGTGATCTTTAACCCTAATTTCCGAGAATTATTCACGATTGCAGACGATCGCGTTGGATGAGAATGCTGCACGTTGCAATGATTGTTTGCTGGTGGTAGAGATCGGCAGTTTTACGATGGCTCCTATGCGACTAGTCTGGCTGGTAAACTACGGTCTTGGATAGCAATAGATGAAGCGTTTACTACTGACGGGAAAGTTGTGTAGGGTAAACTGTGCAATAAAAACATGGGATGCCCCATGAAGTCACAACTTCAGCAACATGCTTTAAGTGCATTTCACGCAAAAAACAAATAGCTGAACAATTCAAAGAAGCTAGTGTTGTTGACCCAAATGAAACCAGGAAGCACAGAAAATATTTTTTTCAAGGATATGTGCCGGGCTATGATAATTGGCAGTATTCCGTTGAATAAATTGCAAGTTCCTGTTTATAGATCGTTTCTTGAAAAATATTGTGGGCGTGCTTTTCTGGATAAATCAACCCTCCGCAAGAAATATTTTGATATCTGCTATCAAGAAACGCTTTAATACGTTAGAGCTGATGTTGGCAATTCATTTGTGAACAATGTCGTTGATGAAACAACGGATGTTATGGGTCACTACATAGCAAATTTGGTAATTGGAAAACTCTGTTCCGAGAACGCTTCTAAGCCACATCTCTTAACAAGCTAAGTTCTAGAACGCACAAATTTTGCGACAATTTCGAGATTTGTGAATGATGGGTTAAAATCATTTTGGAGTGATGGAGTGAAGGAGGACACGCTACCTGTATTCTATTCAGATGCTGCAGCATACATGAAGAAAACAGCTGTTTCGCTGAGTGTTTTATCCTAATTTAATCCGTGTCTCTCGTTTAGCACACGGACTTCGAGTTGCCGAGGAAATACGAGCTAATTTTCCTAAAGTGAACATGGTTATTTCAAGCACGAAGAAAGTGTTTTTGAAAGCTCCGTTGTGCGTGCAGACTTATAGAAAACGATTGCCTAATACTAAACCGATTGTATAACTCAACATGAAGCTGTTGGTATGTCTCTAAAGAAATCGATGGATATTGTTACAAAAGCTAAGAATTACTTAAAGGCTGTGGGAAGAGATGTTGGTGTAAAAGTGATTAACAAGTTCGATGCAGTACTGAAGAAAAATCCAGGATATGAAACATTATTGAAAGTTCATGATGTATTGTTCGGAAATGAAGAGGACATTTCAGAAGAAATTTCACCAAAACACGTACCTCTATTAAAATTCGTTCCAGTAACATCGTGTGACGTTGAAAGATCTTTTTCTTCACACAAAACATTCTTTCAGATCGGCGTTAAAATTTAACTCAACATTTAGAGAAGTGTCTTGTGGTGCAGTGTGAAAAAAAGTTATTTTTAAAACGATTGTTCTCAGTATTAAAATGGAGAATTAACTCCGCAGCCTATGATATATGAATATATTACAGTATTTGTCACATTGCGGATTGGAATGAATGCTTTACAGAAAGTTAAAGTAGTTTTTTTTAAATACATTACTTACTACGTCTTCTAAATCTACACATTTTTTTCAAAAACATACTAGTATTCATCAAATGATTTTTAAAGCGTTAGTTTTTTTAAAATATTTGTTCAGGAATGTTTTATAAATTTGTTTTCGTATTTTGTAATTGTTTTCTAATAAGTGTATTTTGATATTACATATTATATCCGATATTACATATTTGTTACATATTCTTACTGTTTTCATTACATATTTATGTACATATTTCGACGTTTGATACTACATATTTTTCCGGTTTCTACTCATCACCTCCTCGCGCCCCCCCCTTCACCTCGTGGGACACTCAAACCCTTCAGACAGGGCCTCACGGCCGGAGAGTGGATATATTCTTCTCATAAATTAAAACATCATTAGTTTCTTAACTTGCTTTCGCATTGTCATTTCTCTCTGATTTTCAAAAAACTCTAAAGTTTAAGGAATTACTGAAAATGTTTAAGCTCTTTTTGTTGAGATGAACTTTTAATATTTAATGAAAGTTCACTGTTAAGCTTAATATGCAATATGGACTGATTTTATAAGAAATGTGGAAAATATATGGACTTTTATTCAAATATGTACGAAAACCTAAAATATGGAAAAATATGGAAAATAAAAATAGCGTTTTTCAATTCGACACATTGTAAAACATAACGATAATGCAAATTTGTTTCGATATTATTATTAGCTTATTATATTAATATTAGTTTATTTCTATGTAAATATTTATTTACATGGAAATCCGTTCACTGCTTATAAGGAAAGGGAGAATACAGTGTTTAAATTAAATTGTCAAAATTGCGGCTAGTACTACATTGGCCAGACTAAAAGGAAATTGAAAGCCAAAATCAAGGAACATGTAAGAAACATCAGGGAACCATCAAACAAACAGAACTCGGCAATGTCCTACAGAATAAACACAGGTCATGAAGGGAATTTTGTAAATGTTCACATTCTTGATAATAAAACCAAGAAGATTCCCTAGAACAGTATCGGAAATATTTCATATTAAATGAAATAAAACCATGAGTTCGATGTTAGAATGCAACAAATTAATCAATGCATACGATAACATTTTGCACAGAATTAAACTATTGTAACCGCTCATAAGTCGGTTACATTGTTTAAATAGCGCGCGACAATGTTAAACTACGACCAAAGCAGTAATAGTACCGCTGAACTACAAGGGGGTGCGCCAGCAAGAAAGGATATTCTGTATCAGATTCTGAGTAAAAGTTCTGAACGCACTCACGTAGTAGAAATCAACATCCAATCAGGAATCGCCTTGAAGAATTTATGACGGCGCGATCAGCACCGCAGGGAAAAACTTTCTTTCTGCTGTGAACCTTCGGACGGAACGGACCTGTACTGTCTTGCGGTGTGCGATCTGATACTGAACGAGAGGAGATCCAACAAATTATAACCATCAGAAGCTTTATAAAAAGCTTCTTTTTTTTTTTTTGATTGCAAGTTATATTTCGCTTGGACATTCCAAGTAAGGAATAACGTATATTCGTTGGAGACCGCCGTCGAGCTGTGTTACTTCGCGAGGTCGGCGTGCAACAAATCGACGAGGGACGGTTTTTCACGACGCAAGAGGCTAATTCGACCTTGGATGCAACGGGACCATCGCCGTCGTCTGGAGTGGCAGGAACGTGTCATCGCGGCGACGTCGTGAGTCAAAAAGACCAGATTTTAAAACTTCGACAAAATCCCTTTTAAAAGAACAGTTGAGAGGAGGGGAAATCACGCATAAGAATATATAGAATTCACCTCACGCCCAGACAGAGATAGTCAGGCATTTAAATTATCGGCTATTAAGCGTAACTTTTCAGTATTTTTCCATCGTAACGAGAATTCAGATAAATTGTTCATGCAAAAAGGTGTAAAATTTATTCTTTTAATTCTTTTGTTTAACTACTATATTTGTTCTTCTAATGAATATTCTTTTCTGCAATTCATGATTTAAATTGTTTTTAATTAAATAGTAAAAAGGTTAATAAGTTGCGTGACAGTAAAACCGCTTATTAAAGGGATCTCATTCATTGTACCAGTTTATTTAAAAGGTATATGCAAAGTGTATATTGCACATGTAAATTTTCTTTCAGCAGTGTATGTGATTTGATGTTTTTTTTGTGAATTGTATAAAGGTATTTCATTGTGTTTGTGTAAAAGTGAAAGATTATATTGGGTCATTCAAAGTATTTTACAAATAGAAAAGGTACAACTGCAGTTGATCAATATTTAGGAAATTGCTGAACACTACAGCAAGTAATATGAATTTCTAGGTAATGTGTAAATTCTTAACGAAATTGTATCAGAAGATTTGGTAGAATATATCAAAACTTTTTTAAAATTATTTATTTAAGGTCGCCTTAAAAACAGCTAGGTCATTGGCGACCACAGTTACAATAATACAGTAGTTACAAATATACAAATATACATTAGTTGCACAATTTCATGGGATACACACATAGAGCCTTAATATTAATATTGTACATGGGACAATGTATAGTCACTAGCTAAATACTATTTATGAGATTAAATTTGGTGAGGAGTTCTATAATTTTCATGTGGCCGGAATCAGAATTGAATATACAGTGGAGATTGTCATTGATGTTGAGGTATGTTCTGACAGCCGACATTACCTGGCAATCAACTATAATGTGTTTAGTTGAAACTGGGAGGCCGCAATTTGGGCAAGGGTCAGGAGTAGCCTTTTTTAGCAGGTAGCTGTGACTAAGTTTAAAATGTCCTATACGGAGTCTTGTAATAACCACTTGATGTCTTCTGCTAAGTCTTACGGATGTGACGGGAGATTCCTCAATACTCTTCCTAACTGCATGTAATTTGGAAGGCAACATTTTCCAGTTCCGGTCCCAAAGTTTCTTAACCGCATGTAAAAGGTAGTTTTTGAGGTCAGGAAGTAAGCCGCCAGCTTCAGTTTCAATTTCGGGGAGAGAGATTGCTGCTTTCGCTGCTGCATCAGCTTCTTCATTGCCTTGGATGCCTATATGAGAAGGAAGCCAAGCTATTGTAATGCGGTAACCTTTAAGGAAGGAGTGATAAAGCTTTTCTTGGATTTCTTGAACCAGGGGATTTAAGGAATGACTGTTGCGAACAGAGGATAGAACAGATAGTGAGTCAGAAAAAATAACAATATCTGAGCTAGATGGTCTTTGGATGCTAATATCAATAGCTTTGATAATAGCCCAAGCTTCACATGAGAATATGGAATAGAAGTCCGGGAGGCGGTAAAGATACTTAAGGGGTGGGGTAATGGAAATAACAGCTCCACTGGATCTTGATTGTTGCTTGGATCCATCCGTGAAAAACTGGCTATGATTTGCAAATTTATGCTGAAACTCCAGGATTAATTGCTTTAGGATAGGCTTAGGGATATCTGGATGCGTAAATTTGGTAGCTTCCGTATTGATTGGCAGGGAGAAATGGTCCCAAGGGGGAAGAGGGTTGAGTTTCCTCTTGATGATATCATGAGACTCAATGCCAAGTTCATCACGGTACTTAGCAAGTCTAACACACAACGGTTTAGGATAGTTAGGATGATTTGCAAATTGGAAGGACTTAGAGAGGTTACAGATATAATTAAGTGTGGGATTAGGAGGAGAACAATGAGAAGAGTAAGCAAATTGTAAGCACAGGAATTTTCTACGGAGGTCTAAAGGAAGGAGGCCCGCTTCGACTAGTAGGCTAGTACATGGGCTGGTCCTGAAGGCACCCAAACTTAGGCGGCATGCAGAATTAATTATAGGGTCCAATGTTCTTAGTAAATGGTTGCTGGCTGAACTATAAGCCACGACTCCATAGTCTAACTTTGGTTGTATCAAAGATTTGTAACAATTGATTAGCGAAATAACGTCCGCTCCCCACTTGTGTGAAGATAACATTTTAATTATGTTAAGTCTAACAGAGCAATCCGCTTTGAGGGAAGAAATGTGGGATTTCCACGAGTGCTTCTGGTCGAATGTTAGACCCAAAATTTTGCTGGTATTCGTTCTTCTTAGGTTATGATCACCAATTTTCAGGACTACTGAAGACAAGTTCAATACTTTCCGAGATCTCGTGAAGACCATAAATTCTGATTTTGTTTTTGATAAGATGAATCCGGACGACTTGGACCATTCGTTAATTGTGCTGAGGGATTCTTGCATTATAGTTGTGATTAAATTAATATCTTTGCCACTACAGAGGAGGGTGATATCATCAGCAAACAGAAATATTTTCACAGGGCTTTTTACAATATTGCTCACTTCATTTATGGCGATGAGGAATAATAACACACTTAACACTGATCCTTGAGGAAGGCCATTTGACATTTCAACGTGCTGTGATGTTTTATCTTGAACGCGGACTTTGAGAAATCTGTGTTCAATAAAGTTCTTTATGAAAGCAAACATATTGCCCTTTATTGGCAATGTAGAAATGATAGATAGTAGTCTGGATTTGTGGACCATTTCATAGGCCTTTTCGAGATCAAGCGAAACAACCATCGTATGGTGGTGCCTGCTAAGCGCATCGCAGATTTCTGAATCAATTCCGACTAAGTGGTCATTGGTGGAGCGAAAAGTTCTAAATCCACTTTGGAAAGGAGACAAGAGGCTTTTCGATTCTAGTAACCATCTTAAACGGTTGCATACCATCTTCTCAAGAAGCTTACACAGATTGCACGTTAAAGATATGGGTCGATAACTAGCTGGGTTGCATCTGTCCTTATTGGGCTTAAGAATCGGAATAACTATAGCTTCTTTCCATTGGTCCGGAAAGGTCTGAGTGGACCATATGACATTGTATATCTGAAGAAGATGGTCCAGGGCCTTCGCTGGTAGATTTTTAAGAAAACTGTTGGGGATGTTGTCAGGGCCCGGAGCAGAATTGTTACTTTTCTTCAGCACATAAAGAAGTTCGTCTAAGGTGAAAATTCTGTTATAATGGTCATTGTTGGAACCAACCAATGAAGAATAACAATATATATAACAGTATAAAAGAATATATCAAAACTTTGTTAAAGTTAAAAGTTAACTTGCCTGTATTTATTTTAATATTCAAAAGCAGGATAAAAGACGAACCCACTCCTGTAGGACGATTAGGACATAAGAAAATCTTCCTAAATTTTGATGTGACATTGATTTACCAGGTCAAAGGTCAAGTAGTAACATTAAGTTATTAGAGTGATCCGCTCATTTGTATCCCATAGTAGGGAGCGGTCACATATTTGGTGAATACGCGAGGTTCGAAATTGATATAACCTCGTCATATAGTATTCCTAAAATAAGTGAAAGGTCACACTATATCTCTACTGAATTACTCTTCAGTCTTTCAACCTCAACCCTTACCAGCTTCCATCATTGACTCTCCCTCTTCCGTTTGTTCATGGTTTGTTCACCCCTTCCCCCATCTCTCCCTTCCATTTACCCGCTTCTTATGTCGAGTGCAAAGACTAAAACTCGCAGTAGTAATTGGCCATCGTACCCTCCACAACTAACTCCGGAGTGCAAACCATATTTTTTACTAAGTGAATTTTTTTAACAATGTGAATACTAAACTGTGGTTGACAATGATGAGAATTTATTGTTGACTTAATCCTGGAATTTTTCTATTGAAATATTATGGTCACATATCCATATGTGACAAAATTACGAATTATAATTTATGAAAGAAGCTTCCTTTCATACTGTTGCTTTCTGCTCGCACAATGTTTTCCTCCATTCACAGTGATTAAAGTAATGTATTCATGTATAAAATATTTATGAATTTTAATTCTAATTTTAGCCACAACATGTACCTGAAGATGGAGTTGCAATGTTCTCCCAAACGTTGTCAAGACTAAATGTAAAAAAAAACTACGTTTGTGTTTTAATTTTAATTAATGTGACTGTTTCCTAATGATCTGCTGGTTGTCTAAAAATAATTGGAACCTTTTTATTATATACACATATTACAATCATTAACATTTATTATAATAATACAAATGTATGAAAATGTTTGTGTACAGACATTCCATTAAAATACATTTTTCATTCATTTCAAACATGAAACAATAGTTTTTAATGTGTCCGCTGTGTTGTCGTTTTACTACATGCACTTTCCTCTCTCATTCGTCGCTGCTTGCGTCTTCATGTCTCCTCTTCCTCCCCTACCGGATCACGGCAATAATTAATGTTATTGCAGTGCCTCTGACCGGGAGGTTCTATGGTTCGAGTCATGACTGTGGCAGTATTTTCGATACTCGCTTCAGAGGTAAGTCGAATTCAGCGGCTGTCTGGAGAAGAATTCTAACGACCGGCCGCTCTGATAGGTAGTTTTCCGTGGTTTCTCCAATCAACACCAGGCGAATGCCGGAGAGGAATCCTAGCAAACGGACCACGGACCGCGCGTGATATTTCCTTCCTCTTGTGGCGTCATGGAGAAAAACACACAGACATTTACAACTATGTACAAGATTATTTAGACTATGTAAAATAACCAACTTCTGCTCCGAAACTACACCCTTGTATGTATTTCCCTGTGGATACCCCACATAGCTAGGGAGGCCTTGCCTCCTCTGACGCTACTCCCGCGCCACTACCGTGACCTCGTCACCCGTGCAATAGGCACGACACGCTCCAGCCTGGACGTAAAGTTTTGCGCATCGCGCGAGGTTTCCAGAATAAAAAAAAAACACCGTCTGAGCTCGTCGGCTCGATTTTATACCAGAGTGCAGCTGTCACGTGACCGTCCTAGGTGTGGGAGGGAGGCTCGCGTCTACCACGTGACCTTCCCGGTCAAGCTGGCGTCCCCTTTGTGTAAAGGTATCCCAACGCCAGGGCGCCCAGCTATTCATGCCCGCAGGTATGCGATACTTCCGCTCCTCCTCCCACCCACGGCCGCCAACGTGACGCTACACTATCATCACCTTTTTTTGCGAGGATAGGTGGATATATTCAGAAGACATCATATGGTTCTTACCACATGGTGTTGTGACCTTGTCAACATTCTTATTCACTAAAATCATCCCTAAGTTTCTCCGCCACTTGGAACTACTGCTAATCATTTCTTTGCGGGTGAGTATAAGGCATATGCTCCCTAGCCTGTTGTCGTTTATCTGACACCATTGTAGGATGTCATTCTTTCCTGTTCCTCGAGTATTACCTTTTTTATTATTTGAGCCGCGAAGTCCGACACTGCTTCCTACTTCTCCCTAGAACCCACCATTCTCCTATCATTGTTCTGGGGCTGCACTTGCTGCCCGAGTTACCGGCAGACCCGTGTCCTCCTTCGAAGAGGGGGCAGACAAAGAAAACGGTATTCTGGGTCCTCCGCTACTGTGGAGCAGTGAGGGCACGCTGGGACATCTGTCCCGTGAAAACGGAAGAGATACCTCGGAAACAGCCGTGTCGAGTCAGCAGCTGCGTCTGATGGAAGCACACCTCGCCGTAATTTCGCCCTTCCAAGACTTAATTTGGGATAAGTCGATGCGTTCATCTCTTCTTTTGCGAGCTGTCCCATAGTTTCTGCAACTGAATCATGAACTCGCGTCTGTGCTGCATGACTTGTCAGGCCTTCCTCTCTCTTGTTCTGTCTGCCGCGTTGGTAGAGCGGTTGTTATCATTATGAGCTCGAAGCATGTCTGCATCACTGCATCATATAAGACCGTGCGGTAAACACTGTCCATGCTAAGTTCACTCCTTCTGTACATAGAGACTATCTTCTGGCTTGTTCGATGCCGTATTTATTGCTGTTTCCCATACTGGTGCTGCATGGACTAGGATCAAATTTGTGATATTTGACAGCAGTCTTCTCCGCTCCTGTCTCGGTCCTATAATCATCATCTTCCGTTACGGATTAGGCATATTACCTAATAATGGCCTTCCAATGTTTCCCTTTCTTCTCGGCTTATAATTCAGGGCGTGTAATGGAAGTCAGTCTTGCGGCATTTTTGCAATATGTGTCACCCATTGCTGTCTGTACTTCTTAATTTTTTCATGTAGTTTCTTTCCGCTTTATTTCTTCTCTTATTTTTTCACTTTTTATTTGGTCTCTTAATGTAGTCTTTTATTCCTATCAAAAATTTCATTTCTGCTCATTCAATCCTTCTAAAATTTTCTTGTTTTTGAACCCAAGTTTCACATCCATACAATAAAAGTGGGAGGGCCATAATATCATAAAATTTTAATTGGGTTTCTTTTCGGGATTTCTTTTTAACGCTCTACTTATAGTTCCACAAAGTGCTTGACATTTATGAATCTTGCTGGTGACCTCTCTCTCTCTCTCTCTCTCTCTCTGTCTCTCTCTCTCTCTCTCTTCCATATATTTCACACCCTAGATAGTTAAAATGCGTCACTTGTTCTAAAAGGATATTTTGAAGAACTATATTTGTTCTTACTGGTCCTTTTCCTTTAAAAGCTATTACTTTGGTTTTATTAACTGGTACTATCAGATTGCACTCCATAAAAATTTGCTCCAGTACGTAAATAGATCTTTACATATCTTCTTCGTTTTCCTACATGATCACCTGGTCGTCGGCATATAAAATAGTATATACAAATGTTTTTTTCAGGTAAATTCCTGAAGGTACCACATTCTTCCATCTTTTCATTATATATCCCAGATGTATATTAAAGAGTGCCGGGGAAAGACTATCTCCCTGCCTTACTCCTTTATTTATAATCCTCTTCCCGGAAACAAATCCATTGCATTTTACTGCGGTATTAGTATTGTCATACATACTTTTCACCACTTTCACTAGATGACTTGGGTATCCTTCTTCCTTCATAATGCTCCATAATTTACATCGGTTGACATTATCAAAAGCCTTCTCAATATCCACGAAGTCTAAGTGTGTTTCTCTATTAATCTCCACTCGTTTCTCAATTATTTGTTTTAATGAAAAATGTCATCTATTGGTGAGCGACCTTGTCTAAATCCCTGTTGTTCCTGAGATAGAGTACAGTCTGCAATTGTGGCGATTCTGTTATTTACAATTTTTGCATGTACTTTATAATACGAGTTACGTAGACAAATACTCCTATTGTTGTGACATTTTCTTCGATATCTTTTTTTAAAACGTGGAGTAATTAAAGAATCTGGAATTGTACATCTTTGCCAGCATTCATTCAGTAGGTGGAAATTTCAGCAACATACCTCCATATTTCATTAATTCTACGTTAACCCCATCAGAACCACAGGCTTTCCTATTTTTTGAGATTTTAATGCATTATCAAGCTCTTTCATATCTAACATATCTACATTTCGTTTTGTTCCTTTTTCTTCATCCGGCATATACATTTCTTCAATCCCACTCCATAATTTTACAAAATAGTACAACCACCCTTTTCCAGAAGTTATATTCAATCTTCCCGCATCTGTTTCTTCTAAATTCATTGTTTTTAACCCTTTATAGGCTATACTTTGTCTTCCAATTACATAATGTTTTAAAATATTCTCATATCTATCCCAAGTTTCTTGATGGGCTTGTCTCGCTAATGATTTAGCGTTATTCCTTTTTTGGTCGTAGAACTATTTAGTCTGCTCGTTTCTGGTTTGTAGATAATTTAGGTACGTTCCTTTTTTTCCTGCACTGCCTCTGCAAAGGTATCATTCCATATTTTCAAAGTTTTCGCCTAATTTTTCGAGTGCCTAATGCCTCATTTGCTGCCCTTCTTATTGATTCTCCATTCTTCATTCAGATCTTCCGATGTTTCTCAAGAATTGATTCAACCGTCTCTGATATAACTTCCTTATACTATCATCTTCTAGTAGAGAAATTTTATGCCCTACATCTTCTAGTTTAATTTTTGAAGCAGTTCGTTTCCTCCACCTTACTCTTATGTTAATTTTTGTTTCCAAACATAGTGATCCGAATAAATGTCATATCCTCTGAAAACGCGGGTATCTTTCACGTCTGAACTTAACATTTATTAACTATTACATAATCTATCACTGAGTGTTGTCCTCGGGCACTCCAAGTATATTTATGAATGTTCTTTTTTCTAAAAAAATGTGTTGGTGATTATTAGATCATTTTATGTTTCAAATTCTCTGAGTTCTTTTCCATTTTCATTCATTATTTGTTCTCCGTAGAGTCCTATAACAATGGAAATTGGCATGTTTCCCACTCTCGCATTCACATCTCCAGCTATAATTAGAGAGTAATTTGGATTTCATTTTTTTACCTCTCTCTGCAGCTTGTCATAAAATTTTATGGTCTCTTCTGTTTTATTTCCTCGGGGGAGAAACACCTATAACTGTAAGATTACCTCTACTCATTTTAAAGTTTTCCCCTAGTTTCATTGATGGATGTGTAGCTCGTAATACACTTCTTTCATTTCTTATGCACATACACCGCTACACCAGCTTTTGCTCTTTCTCGCTGTTCGACGCCACTATACTTATTTACCGAGTCATCGATCTCTCTTGTTCCCTTTATCTTCTTTTTTGTTTCTGTTATTACAGTAATGTTGTTTTTTGTTTCTAATATCATTAATAGTTCTATTTCTTTATTTTGTATGCGGCGAACATTCCATGTTACTACGTTTATGCATCCATTATTCCCTTATGCTTTAACCTTTTTTGTTTTTCTGGTTGTCATCAAATCGGTCCGTCTGTTTTCCTTGTGGCTTGTCAGTAGCAGAGTCCTATAACATTCGGCATTAATCTCAACAAGGCCCTTGTCGCTGATGTACTGTAGGTGATCACTAAACCGGACCCTCGCGTCAGTGTTAATTCATCACCCCTTACATACACTTATATACATTATACTACCGCACAGGCTGGAAACCAGTCGGCAGCTTACGAAAGCTTTTCCCGGTTAGGGCGCTGCCCGCTTGTGGGAGCTACCTGGTTGGGGAAAACCGTGCAAGCCGACGCACGGTGGTGCATTTTCCCGAAATCCTGGCCAAAACCTCTAAAATGATATCGCGTTTAGTGAACTTTTGCGAATACTACGACACACTGTATTCTTGGCGGTGAACTTCAGCCGCTCACTGTGCCCCTGGGCTCAAATTCCACGTCGGTAAAGCTAGCACCCCCACTTTCGAAAAACTGAAAAATTTTTGCGCCATAATTTTGGGCTAATTTTGGGCTAATTTCAGCCCCCATTCAAAAATTTTGGACTACCTCCCAATACCCCGAAATTAAAATTTCAAAATGAGGCGGGTAAAGCTAGTACCCCCACTTCCTCAAAATTCAAAACTTTTTGTACGGTCGAAACAAGTGAATTTTGGGCTCCTGAGCGCCACTTTTTGAAATTCCAAAACTCACCCCTAAATAAGAAAACCAAAAACCAAAACCACCCCAAATTCTCAAAACTCAAAAATTCTTGCGCCATAGTTTTGGGCTAATTTTGGGCTCTTCAGGGATACCAAAAACATTATTTTTTGTACCTCACTACCCCCCCAAATGAAGGTTTCAAAATAAGGGTTGGTAAAGCTAGCACCCCCACTCAAATTTTTTTGTACGGTCGAAATCAGTGAATTTTGGGCTCCCAAGCGCCACTTTTCGAAATTCCAAAACTCACCCCTAAATAAGAAAACCAAAAACCAAAACCACCTCAAATTCTCAAAACTCAAAAATTCCTGCGCCATAGTTTTGGGCTAATTTTGGGCTCTTCAGGGATACCAAAAACATTATTTTTTGTACCCCACTACACCCCGAAATGAAGGTTTCAAAATAAGGGTAGGTAAAGCTAGCAGCCCCACTTCCTCAAAATTCAAATTTTTTTGTACGGTCTGAATCAGTGAATTTTGGGCTCCCAAGCGCCACTTTTCGAAATTCCAAAACTCACCCCTAAATAAGAAAACCAAAAACCAAAACCACCCCAAATTCTCAAAACTCAAAAATTCTTGCGCCATAGTTTTGGGCTAATTTTGGGCTCTTCAGAGATACCAAAAACATTATTTTTTGTACCCCACTACACCCCGAAATGAAGGTTTCAAAATAAGGGTTGGTAAAGCTAGCACCCCCACTTCCAAAAAATTCAAATTTTTTTGTACGGTCGGAATCAGTGAATTTTGGGCTCCCAAGCGCCACTTTTTGAAATTCCGAAACTCACCCCTAAATAAGAAAACCAAAAATCAAAACCACCCCAAATTCTCAAAACTCAAAAATTCTTGCGCCATAATTTTAGGGTAATTTTGGGCTCTTCAGTACCACCAAAAACTTTATTTTTGATACCCTAAAACCTCCCAATTTAAGATTACAAAATAGGGGGATATTAAGTTACTACCCCGACTTACTCAAAATTCAAACTTTTTTGCGTGATCTAAACAATTGAATTCTGGTTTTTCTATGGGCCGCTACTCAAATTTTTGAAACTCATCCCTAACTACGAGAGAGAAATGAGAACCACCCGAATATTTCATAACTAAAAAAATCATGCGCCATAATTTGGAGTCTTTAATGACACCGAAATCAATTTTGTTCACCCACATTACGAGTACAAACACCCAAATTCAACTTAACAAAAAAGGGGATTGAAAAGCTCCACATGCTCAGAACTAGAAGATCAGAAGAAATCACACACACACGATATTACGGTTCAAAGAAATTAGAGCCACAATTCCATCCATTATAAGCAATTGCAAAATTTTAGTTAATGAAAGATTTAATATAGATAATTTATCACATATTTTTTCATTTCTTTAATATTTAAATTGTTATAAAACCTAAACTACAAGACATTCTCTTCCAGGAATCGAATAATCTCTAAATTACATACACGTAAGTTCCACAAACTCCAAAACGTGCATACGATATTACAAACTTTCGAGCACTTTTCCATTGTTCAGAAATAAACAAAAAAATAATGAACGTATACGAACAAGACATTTTTTGACAATTGTCCACATAATTCTAAATCACACGCGTTACTCAAATCATTTTGGGCTAGTACAGTATTGATTAAAAAAATTAAAATTAATAAAAATAATCCCACAATTTACCAAATCTTTTTTCTTATTTTGTAATAAAACCTAAATTACACGACGTTCTATTCCAGTAATCAAATATATTCTAAAACACTTACAATGGAGTTCGAAAATGCTCAAAAATAATTTTGGGCTTCTCTCCATTCCTTTCCAAAAACTCGATGATTCTCGTGCCAACGATATTTCGACCTTATGAGTTATTTCACATTACCTAGTAATAAACTGATAAATAATTAACGTATACGAACAAGACATTTTGTCACAATTGTCTGCATAATGGTTAATGAAACGAGACACACAAATAAATTTGCGCTAGTGTAGTAGGTATTAAAAAAATTATAAACTAATAAAAGTTATCCCAAACTCTTTCCATTCACCATTCCTACAATGTTATAAAACCCAAACTACACGACATTCTCCTGCAGTAATTAAATATTGTCTAAAACACATACGAGAGAATTAGACCATGTTCGAAAATAATTTTGGGCTTCTCTACTTTCCATCCAAAAAATCGCTATCTCGTGCCTACGATATTTGGAGTTTTTTCACATTACACACTAGTAAACAGAAAAATAATGAACGTATTCGAACAAGATAATTTATCCACAATTGTCTGCATAATGGTTAATGAAACGAGACACTGAAATAATTTTGGGCTAGTCTAGTACGTATTAAAATAATTAGAAATTATTAAATTTTGCCCAAACATTTTCCGATCACTGTTTTTACATTGTTATAAAACCTAAACTACACAACATTCTCTTTCAGTAATTAAATATTGCCGAAAACACATACAAGGGAGACTGACAATGTTCAAAAATAATTTTGGGCTTCTCTCCTTTTTTTCCAAAAAATTGATAGTTCTCGTGCCTACGATATTTCGATCTTATGAATTATTTCACATAACCTAGTAATAAACTGAAAAATAATTAACGTATACAAACAAGACATTTTTCCACAATTGTCCACATAACGATTAATGAACCGAGATACTCAAATAATTTTGGGCTAGTCTAGTACGTATTCAAAAAATTATAAACTAATAAAAGTTAGCCCAAACTCTTTCCGTTCAACATTTTTTACATTGATATAAGACCTAAACTACACGACATTCGCTTCCAGTAATTAAATATTGCCTAAAACACATGCAAGGGAGATTGACAATGTTGAAAAATAATTTTGGGCTTCTCTCTTTTCTTTCCAAAAAATTGATAGTTCTCGTGCCTACGATATTTCGATCTTATGAGCTATTTCACATAACCCATTATAAACTGAAAAATAATGAACGTATACAAACAAGACATTTTTCCACAATTGTACATATAACGATTAATGAACCGAGATACTCAAATAATTTTGGGCTAGTCTAGTACGTATTCAAAAAATTATAAACTAATAAAAGTTAGCCCAAACTCTTTCCGTTCAATATTTTTTACATTGTTATAAAACCTAAACTACAAGACATTCTCTTCCAGTAATTAAATATTGTCTAATACACATACAAGGGAGATTGACAATGTTGAAAAATAATTTTGGGCTTCACTCCTTTCTTTCCAAAAAATTTATAAATCTCGTGTCTACGATATTTCGACCCTATGAGTTATTTCACATAACCCAGTAATAAACTGAAAAATAACGAACGTATTCAAACAAGACATTTTTACACAATTGTCTGCATAATGGTTAATGAAACGAGACACTCAAATAATTTTGGGCTAGTCTAGTACGTATTCAAAAAATTATAAACTAATAAAAGTTATCCCAAACTTTTTCCGATCACTTTTTTTACATTGTTATAAAACCTAAACTACACAACATTCTTTTCCAGTAATTAAATATTATCTAATACACATACAAGGGAAATTGACAATGTTCCGAAATAATTTTGGGCTTCTCTTCTTTCTTTCCAAAAAATCTATAAATCTCGTGTCTACGATATTTCCACCCTATGAGTTATTTCACATAACCCAGTAATAAACTGAAAAATAACGAACGTATTCAAACCAGACATTTTTAGACAATTGTCTGCATAATGCTTAATGAAACGAGACACTCAAATAATTTTGGGCTAGTCTAGTACGTATTCAAAAAATTATAAACTAATAAATGTTGGCTCAAACTCTTTCCGTTCAATATTTTTTACATTGTTATAAAACCTAAACTACAAGACATTCTCTTCCAGTAATTAAATATTGTCTAAAACACATACAAGGAAGATTGACAATGTTGAAAAATAATTTTGGGCTTCTCTTCTTTCTTTCCAAAAAATCTATAAATCTCGTGTCTACGATATTTCGACCCTATGAGTTATTTCACATAACCCAGTAATAAACTAAAAAATAACGAACGTATTCAAACAAGACATTTTTTCACAATTGTCTGCATAATGGTTAATGAAACGAGACACTCAAATAATTTTGGGCTAGTCTAGTACGTATTAAAAAAATTATAAACTAATAAAAGTTATCCCAAACTTTTTCCGATCACTTTTTTTTACATTGTCATAAAACCTAAACTACACAACATTCTCTTCCAGTAATGAAATATTGCCTAAAACACATACATGGGAGTTCGACAATGTTCGAAAATAATTTTGGGCTTCTGTTCTTTCCTTCCAAAAAATCGATAGTTCTCGTGCGTACGATATTTCGACCTTACGAGCACTTTCACAATACCCAGGAAAAAATCAATAATAATGAACGTATAGAAACAGGACTTTTTCTGTCAATAGCCTATAGGTAGCGTAATAAAACGAGACATTCAAATATTTTTGGGCTAGTCTAGTACTTTTTGAAAAAATTATAAACCAATAACAATTATCCCGTACTTTTTCGTATCACCATTCTTTACACTACCATTAAACCTAAACTACAGGACTGTCTCTTCTAGTAATCGAACATTGTCTAAAACTCATACAAGGGTGGTCGAAATTGTTAAAAAATAATTTTGGGCTTCTCTATTTTCCTTCCAAAAAATCGATACTTTTCGTGCGTACGATATTTCGACCTTTCGAGCACTTTCACATTACCCAGAAAAAATCAATAAAATAAAACGTGTAGAAACAGGACTTTTTCTGACAATAGCCTATGAAATGGGTAATAAAACGAGACTTTCAAATAATTTTGGGCTACTCTAGTACTTTTTGAAAAAATTATAAACGTATAACAATTATTCAATACTTTTTCGGATCACGATTCTTTACACTGCCATTAAACCTAAACTATACGACTGTCTCTTCCAGTAATCTAACATTGTCTAAAACACATACAAGGGTGGTCGACATGCTCAAAAATAATTTTGGTCTCCTCTGCTTTCCTTCGAAAAGATTGAAGATTCTCGTGCGGACGATCAATCGACCTTTCGAGCCCTTTTTGATTATTCAGCAGTTAACTAAAATATGTTCGGCAGTACCAAAAATTATTACATAAGAAACCCTCATTTTTAGGTGGCGGCGGGCAACCAACGATAGCCATACGATCAAGCGCGTCACCATACCCTGTAAAAAATGTTAAAACATTACCATTCTGTTGTACCTGGTATGTACCGGATTGTTTTGCCCAAATTGTTTTTGTACAAAGGATGGTAATTAAGATAGAGCTATTTAAATGTGGCGTCGAACGGCTAATAATAGAAATACCATCAAGCGCGTCACCATACCCCTTGAAACATGTGAAACCATTACTATTCGTTCTTACCTGGTTTTGTACCGGATTGTTCCAACAGAAATTTAATTGTACCGAAGTTTTATTTAAGGTACAACCATTTAAAGTGGCGGCTGTTTGCGCACGCTAAGAACTCCAAGCACGTCTCCACCACCGTAAAGAATGTTAAACCAAAACCATTTGTCTGTTGATTGCAAATGATTTTCACCTTGAATGAATTTCTCAACTTTACTAAGCACTAAGATTTCAGACTCAATTTTGATAATCATATATTTTATTATTAAGTATACTATAACTGTGTAACACTTAAGCGATGTTATTCTCTTGTTTCTTTCTTCTCTTTATTCTCTTCTCTCTGTTTAAACAATTTTACTTAATAAACAGTATGGAACATTATATGTAATGTTTTTCTGATTTGGTGACAATGCCTATTTTAATTTCTTATTATTAAACTGTTATTTCTTTCACTTTAATATGCAAAGCTTTTCTTTTGTGAAGATTGATGAAAGACTTCTTTGTTAATTCTTTTAATTCAACAAAAATATTTGTCACATATGATTTACTGTATCTATTATTAATAGTCTTTTGAGAGTTTTAGAAAATTGACATCAGTAGTTAATGTACACTCGAAATTCATTGAAATATTATGTTGCAACACAGTGTCTCCTTGTACGTACGTGTGTGAGTATATGTAAACAATATTAATTTTTTTTAACTGTATGTTTCGCCTCATACTCTCAAGCCAGTTTACCGACCCTTTTAAAACTCAATTACATATCTCAGATATTCAAATTGACAAAAAGAAGAATTTATGGAGACATGCTGTAACTATAAAAACGTGTGAGTTAATTTAAATATTTAGGCCTTTTTAATAATTAATACTATTACATAAAAATTGAATTTTTTTTACAAAACCTCTGGATTATTTTTGTGAATGTTTTACTTAAATTTTCCTCTTTATACAGTAATACATAGCCACTAGGAAAGTACATGCTATTCTGACACTAGTCTTCGCACTGCCCGCGACGCCGCAAGGAAGCGCGGGACAGCTTGGGCCTCGTTCCAGGTACTGTCATAAAAGAGCCGGCGAGTAGAAAGGAAGTGCCGAAACGGTCGGGCCTCGACCACTATATTGCACACGACGATGTTGCAACTAGGGAACACATTGACGAATAACAGATCATAAATATTAGTGACCCAACAGGGTCCTCCCAGCAGAGGCTCCGGGGGTGTGAACGGTAAGGGTCAGTTGCACATTTTGTCTAGGCTCCCTGGAAGCGAAGCGCAGACCGTCTGTCACCCCCTTCTACCTTGTGAGCTCTATCGGAGAATTATGCGAGTACTACAGTAGAATGTAGCAACCATATACTTTTCCGTATTATCAAATTAACTGGAAACATAAATGGGATTGATATCGTCTTCAACCGAAAATAACTACTAAAGACATTTATAATTTAGTTTGATAGTTAAATAATTATAATTTTCTGTAATCAGTAGTTAAAATAAATATGAAGTCGTGACAACCCTTTAAACAACTATGTGTATACTTACAGTATTAAATTTACGGGATTTGTTTTCGCCGCAATCGGGTTCGGACAATAAAACCCATACCGTCGATAGACGGTATGGATTTTATAGACCGAATTATTGACGCTTTAGTATGAGTATACACTTTTATCCAAATAGTCTAAGAATTATAAGGGTACAACTAGGTTTTCATCATTTTACACTACAATGAAAATAAAGTTTGTAAATTCTGTACCTCACTTAATACTCCAAAACCACGTAAGATATTCACTGAAGGAAACGACTGAGGTTTATTGCGGCGGCGGTGGTGTAATATATTTAATATATTTTTTTAATTATAATTAATTTTAATAATATAATAATTATAATATATAATAATAAATATTCTTAATACGTATATAATTTTTAACATAATAATATAAATATAATTTTTATATATTTAATGAAATATAATATAATTTTAATATATATAATAATTATAATTTTCAATAATAATTATAATTATTTTAATACGTATTAGTCTAGCCCAAATTTATTTGAGTATCTCGCTTCTTTAACCATTATGCAGACAATTGTGAAAAAATGTCTTGTTCGTATACGTTAATTATTTATCAGTTTATTACTAGGTAATGTGAAATAACTCATAAGATCGAAATATCGTAGGCACGAGAATCATCGAGTTTTTGGGAAGAAAAGAAGAGAAGACCAAAATTATTTTTGAGCATTTTCGAACTCCATTGTAAGTGTTTTAGAATATATTTGATTACTGGAATAGAACGTCGTGTAATTTAGGTTTTATTACAAAATAAGAAAAAAGATTTGGTAAATTGTGGGATTATTTTTATTAATTTTAATTTTTTTAATCAATACTGTACTAGCCCAAAATTATTTGAGTAACGCGTGTGATTTAGAATTATGTGGACAATTGTCAAAAAATGTCTTGTTCGTATACGTTCATTATTTTTGTGTTTATTTCTGAACAATGGAAGAGTGCTCGAAAGTTTGTAATATCGTATGCACGTTTTGGAGTTTGTGGAACTTACGTGTATGGAATTTAGAGATTATTCGATTCCTGGAAGAGAATGTCTTGTAGTTTAGGTTTTATAACAATTTAAATATTAAAGAAATGAAAAAATATGTGATAAATTATCTATATTAAATCTTTCATTAACTAAAATTTTGCAATTGCTTATAATGGATGGAATTGTGGCTCTAATTTCTTTGAAACGTAATATCGTGTGTGTGTGATTTCTTCTGATCTTCTAGTTCTGAGCATGTGGAGCTTTTCAATCCCCTTTTTTGCTAAGTTGAATTTGGGTGTTTGTACTCGTAATGTGGGTGAACAAAATTGATTTCGGTGTCATTAAAGACTCCAAATTATGGCGCATGATTTTTTTAGTTATGAAATATTCGGGTGGTTCTCATTTCTCTCTCTCGTAGTTAGGGATGAGTTTCAAAAATTTGAGTAGCGGCCCATAGAAAAACCAGAATTCAATTGTTTAGATCACGCAAAAAGTTTGAATTTTGAGTAAGTCGGGGTAGTAACTTAACCTCCCCCTATTTTGTAATCTTAAATTGGGAGGTTTTAGGGTATCAAAAATAATGTTTTTGGTGGTACTGAAGAGCCCAAAATTACCCTAAAATTATGGCGCAAGAATTTTTGAGTTTTGAGAATTTGGGGTGGTTTTGATTTTTGGTTTTCTTATTTAGGGGTGAGTTTCGGAATTTCAAAAACTGGCGCTTGGGAGCCCAAAATTCACTGATTCCGACCGTACAAAAAAATTTGAATTTTTTGGAAGTGGGGGTGCTAGCTTTACCAACCCTTATTTTGAAACCTTCATTTCGGGGTGTAGTGGGGTACAAAAAATAATGTTTTTGGTATCCCTGAAGAGCCCAAAATTAGCCCAAAACTATGGCGCAAGAATTTTTGAGTTCTGAGAATTTGAGGTGGTTTTGGTTTTTGGTTTTCTTATTTAGGGGTGAGTTTTGGAATTTCGAAAAGTGGCGCACGGGAGCCCAAAACTCACTGATTCAGACCGTACAAAAAAATTTGAATTTTTTGGAAGTGGGGGTGCTAGCTTTACCAACCCTTATTTTGAAACCTTCATTTTGGGGGGTAGTGAGGTACAAAAAATAATGTTTTTGGTATCCCTGAAGAGCCCAAAATTAGCCCAAAACTATGGCGCAAGAATTTTTGAGTTTTGAGAATTTGGGGTGGTTTTGGTTTTTGGTTTTCTTATTTAGGGGTGAGTTTTGGAATTTCAAAAAGTGGCGCTCAGGAGCCCAAAATTCACTTGTTTCGACAGTACAAAAAGTTTTGAATTTTGAGGAAGTGGGGGTGCTAGCTTTACCAACCCTTATTTTGAAACCTTCATTTTGGGGGGTAGTGAGGTACAAAAAATAATGTTTTTGGTATCCGTGAAGAGCCCAAAATGAGCCCAAAACTATGGTGCAAGAATTTTTGAGTTTTGAGAATTTGGGGTGGTTTTGTTTTTTGGTTTTCTTATTTAGGGGTGAGTTTTGGAATTTCAAAAAGTGGCGCTCAGGAGCCCAAAATTCACTTGTTTCGACCGTACAAAAAGTTTTGAATTTTGAGGAAGTGGGGGTGCTAGCTTTACCAGCCTCATTTTGAAATTTTAATTTCGGGGTATTGGGAGGTAGCCCAAAATTTTTGAATGGGGGCTGAAATTAGCCCAAAATTAGCCCAAAATTATGGCGTAAAAATTTTTCAGTTTTTCGAAAGTGGGGGTGCTAGCTTTACCGACGTGGGGTCGGGGAGGGAAGAAACGGTCCTACGCCTACGGCCGGCGCATACGTTGACAGCCTCTCCATATGCGAAATACAAAGAGAGGCTTAGGTCATCTCTCAGGTCAGATGGGAGATAGCTCGATGAAGGACACTAAGAAAGGGTTCTCTTCAATGGAATCAATAATTATTATTTCATATTTCAACTTTTCCGAAGTTTAAATTAAGGGAGGTTTTCAATACATACAACGTATGCAAAACGTAAACGCTCGAACACAAAACATTTACAATAATAAGAATAGAATTTAATACAGTTGTTTTATATATATATATATATATATATATATATATATATATATATATATACAAAATAATAATTTAAACAATAAATAACAATTATGAAATGATATTTGATTAATAAACATTTTGTGAGATATTATTAACTAAAGTAACCTATTTTTTCAACATGTATGGATGGTAAGCTATATTTCTTCATTGAAAATACCGGTATAATACCGGTATAACCTTTATGGACGTCCATACCGGTATAGACGTCCTATAGAGGTATTTTACCGGTATAAAAGAATAAAGGTATTTGAAAAAGGTATGGAAAAATACCGGTATTATACCGGTATTTTTTACCGGTATTCAATACCTTTTCGGTCCCTGCAATTAAGTACACATCAATGTATTAAGTATCATATTTAAGTTTCACACATTAAGTATCCACTATTCATTAAGTAAACACAATTAAATATCAATCGAATTAAGTATACATATCATTACAGATTATATTGCATGACAATTTATAACACATTTTCCCTCACAATTGCATTATATCAAATTTCTAATCAAAATTATTAACATCAAATTTTTTATATTTTATTTCCTTACTTAAGTTAGCAATTTCTAGCAACCTCAGTACTCAAGCACACCCGTCTGCAGAGCTGAACAATTTATGTAAGTTAGTTTCTAGTTTCAGTGGGTTTCTTTCCTTTGCTATACCGGGGCATTCTAAGATAAGGTGTTGTGTACATATTACTGCACCACATTTAGGGCATGGTTCTGGGTCGGATTTTTTGAATATATAACAATATTTCAGATTAAAATGACCAATCCGTAGTCTAGTGATAATGGCTTGTTCTCTTCTTTTAAGGCAGATTTTCGGCAGGGCTGGTCCCAATACGGAGTTCCTAACCAGATGTAGTTTTGATGATTTTAATTTCCTTTGCGAGTCCCAATATTTGAAGCAGGATGTCGTGAATAGCTTTTAATGTCTTTTGTAGTTCCACGAATGTGAAAATCAAATCTTAGAAATGATGTTACCATTTTTGCATATTTATCAGCTTTCTCATTGCCAGCGATTGCCCTATGGGGTGGGATCCAAACAAATTCGATTTTTATCCCTTTTTCACCTTAAATAGATACAAGCTCTTGGATTTTTTGTATGATGGGATTGCCAGTATGCCTATTTTCTATGGCTTTCAGGGTTTAGACTGTTCTTAACCAGAAAACCTCTGCATTTCGTTATCCCGAAATCGGCTGAACCGACAATGCCCCTGATAGGCGTCGTAGGAATCTTGGATTAACCTTTGTTCTACAACGTACGGGTCAAAATTACCCGACGCCACGAAAAACGCGCATGCGAGACAGGTCAGTGGTGGGCATTTATTGGGAGCAAATATCGGTCATTGAAATGATGAAAAGGATATATTTTGGAAAAAAAAGTGTCTTGCTTTCTAGAATGTTAAAATTGACTAATTTCACAAAAAATGAGTTGGGTCAAAAAGACCCGACGTAGTACATGTCCGGGCGTTTCACGTTGTAGACCAAAGGTTAAGGCGGCTCCACACATTCTGCATTCGCCGAGAGCGAGCTACGTTCGCCCAATCCCCAATAGTTGATGTGTTCGGCAAATGATCGCTTCCTTCGAGGTGTCCAAAAGACCCGACAAGCGTTCGGTAGGGCGGCCACCAAATGTTCGTCCCTCGGCAATGGCAAGCAACTCATCCACGCTACTCGCCGAATAACAAATG
This sequence comes from Teleogryllus occipitalis, assembly GCA_011170035.1. Classification (NCBI taxonomy): domain Eukaryota; kingdom Metazoa; phylum Arthropoda; class Insecta; order Orthoptera; family Gryllidae; genus Teleogryllus; species Teleogryllus occipitalis. Next base: position 166,841 of record BLKR01001598.1, on the reverse strand, counting down.
TGTGGAGCCACCTTTACATACTCATTCATAACCATGGTGGAAAGATATACCACAACGCCTGACATTACAATTTCTGAGCGAAGAAATCGAATAGGCTACTCAGGAATTCTTCAGAACATTTGTTGCATCGAGTAAATATTACTTGAAGCAAGTACCATTAAAATGATGTATCGAAGAAATCAGCAAAAATGCATTAAAATGACGGAAAAGTGTAAAAATGACTTAATAGTCGAAATCGATGAAAAATGAGAAAAAAATACGAAAATGGGTCATTTCCTTGGTCACATCAAATTGATTTCTAAGTATAGAAAACGGCATTTTTCTGAATTGAAAAGAGAAAAAATGACATTTCATTAAAATTCGCTCCCTAATTCATCGCATTCCTGTGTTCGGCGCCCTTAATGATATAAAAGTAGAAACTTGAAAGGGTGAAATCTCATGAAGGCGGTCTTCGTGAGTTCTACAATTTTGCAATATGAGTTGTTTTTTTCTGGAGAATGCCACGATGTGGTTCCCTTTTCTTTTTTTTATACACATCCCTCTTCAACAATGATCGTCGTCAGTTTTTATACACGTTCCGCTTCAACAATCCCGCCAACGCGGTATTTTGGCGAAACTTGAAACGGATGTTCTCCATGTGTTTCAATTCTGAAATTGATAACTTTCGCGGAAATCGTGAGCAATTAGTATCGTTTCTCGCACTAAACTCTTCCCTGGCACCTGACAATACTTAACATCTCAAACAAGGAGATAAACCCGCAAAATAAAAACACGTAATAATGATTGCATGGTGTACTTACCGTAGCTGCTTTCACAGATTAACTTCCGCATCGATGAGCAAGCAAGGCTAGCTGGTGAAGAATCGCGTAAGATGCAGACTTATGTACGTAAATTAAGACCCGCTACCACTTCAGTCGCTGGCAACAAACGGAACGTAACAGCGGCGTCCGCCATCATCGCTACCGGCCGCCACAGGTCGCCAGCGATCCCTTCCGCCATTTCGCTCTCGCCCTGCGCCGGGCACTACTGCGCAGTCGCTTTCAAAGGTCACTTCCCTGTCCCGCCTCCTCCCCTCCAGGACCGGCCGGCGAACGGCGGCGGCGGCGGGGCGGGGCGGCGGCGGCGGCGGCGGGGCGGCGGCGGCGGCGGGGCGGGGCGGCGGCGGCGGCGGGGCGGGGCGGCGGCGGCGGCGGCGGCGGCGGCGGCGGCGGCGGCGGCGGCGGCGGCGGCGGCGGCGGCGGCGGTAGGCGACAGCCAGTGTCGCGGTGGAGGGGGCAGGTCGCTGCCTCCCGTGCGGCGGTGGGAAGGGTGCCTTGGCGAAAGCCCTTGCAGTAGCAAACTACCCACAATCTGCGCGGTCGAAAACGAACAAGGTCAACTTAACAGAAAAACGGATACGTGATGTATCTACACAGCATAATTTTGGCACCAGCCTCGCAGTGTGCTGCTGGGCGTTGAACCTGCAAAAAGCAATCTGGTGACAGTGCAACATAGTATTAGTATGTTCATAGCAAGAGACAATCACGACCCCCATTTTTTTTAATTTTCGAAATGTTTTATTCAAAGATATTCTGGATGGACACAAGGCTTAAACGACTGAAATAATGCCCATTAAAGCAGCAAAATTCATTTCATAACCAAGCTGAATTAAATTTAACTACGAACGTACCAAGAGAGGAACTACTGTATGTACCATTTTTTTACCATCATTTTTGAAACTACAATAAATATCATGATAGAAAAAGAAATAATATGATTTAGTTATGAGAAAAATTTGTTATTTGTATTGGCCTATTTGCCTGTCTATTTTCGACATTTTGATGCCTAGATGTCCGAGCTCTAATAATATACATAAAGAACAAATTCATTATTGTCGTTTGGAATCAACATACGAAAGTCTTATTGTACAATTTCCAGAGTATTTGTGATGACTGACCAATTTTTTAACTTAAAAGACCCATAACAGCATATTTAAATACGTGTACAGTACGTTGTATAATTTTTTTTAAATTTACAGTAAAATATAAATCACCATGTTACTTTCGACTGTGCGTCTTTTGCATTTGAATTTCACGGCCTGTGCTGTGCCTGGATCCCTTCTGCCTGCGTCGAAGGAACTGTTTTGTGATCGCGCACCGTCCTGCCAATAACTCAGCCACATAAAGGCAACAGTCCCTTCAAGTTCTCTTTCCCATACTGATGCATATATTGTCGGTGCACACGAAAAGTAACATGGAGTATAAAAATGCCATTTTGCAGGAGAACGGTTTTCACCTAAGCGTAGCTGTTTATTTCGCGGCCAAAGACAAAGATTTACTCGTTGTCTGGCGAACTATATTTTTATTTTGCACAAGTAGAATTATATACTACTTTCTAGGTAGTAATTTTCTTCACATAACTGAAAATTGACGATTTTTATATGTCATCTTTCTTGTGCACCATTGATATTACTGAAGTTCGTTATGTTCGTTAAGGTTCCAGTATCCGTTTAAAATTCGTAACCTATTGGTTCATAGCGAAAAACCAGTCGAAATTATATTTCCTGCAACAAGTAATGAAAGCACTTAAACACACAAAATACAAAACAATCGCTTAAAATAATAGATAAATCACATAAATTCGAGAGCACAACCACATGCGTCCGTCCCGTAAGATAGTATCAACCACATCTGTATTGTGCAGCACAAAATATACGTTGTCAAAAATTCGTACACCGTCAAGTCAAAAAATTTATTTCTTCAGAGCTTTTGTCAAAGTTCCGACGGAAACTAATATTCCAACAGGAACTACTAGAAATTCCCTTTCTGAACTGTGTCCTAATTTTATAGTCGAGAACATGTCTCACAATCAGTGCTGCATTTTATTACTGGCCGCACCTTGAAGCTATTAAGATGTTTCGGTATTTCCTTGACTCAATCTAGATGTGACTAGCGCTATTTCAGCAGGTTAGGCAGCTTTTATGAAGAAAGAAGCGAGATTGAACTGTCAAATTGTCATACTCTTCATTATTCTGCGAAGATAATCGGCAAACTCCAGAAACATTATCTCGAGCTGACCACTACAGCAAAATTGAATTATTTCACAACCTCTGCCAACAGAACCTATAGAGAGATTCGTAACAGAAAAAGATTAAGAAAATCGAAAATAATATTCAGATTTAGAAAGTAGTAACTGTAAAAAAGAGAAGTGCAGTTTTACATGGTGAATTACATACACAGTAAAAAATAGAGGTGCTGGCACAGACTTTCTCGTAGAAAAGTTTTCTAATTTACTTGGTGTGTGGACTGGCTTGAAGGTCTTGCTCCATTCTCTGCCCAGATGCCATCTATCGTAGCCAAAAGTACATTTTTTTACCTTTTCTTAAATTTTTGCTTTTCTAATAATATAACTGAAATATTACTTCAATAATATAAAAGTAGAATAAAACCTCGTCCTAAATAGAAATTTTCATTGAAAAATTTGAAGAAACTTTTAACACAATGGGGATTAAGCATTACCGTCAATGCCAAATTTGAAGCTCTTTTTAACAGGAATCTTTTGAGTTTTGAAAAACTTTATTTAAAGTCATTTGAAGCACTTCCACTCACAAATATAATAATTTATACACATCGATGGAAATGTGCATATTAACGGAGTGAGACTTAAATTAAATTTGTGTAATTTTTGAAAAAATAAGGGAATACACTAAAATGAATTTTACGACACATTAAACAGTGACCTTACCACTATCCGTTGGAAAAGTTTGAAGAAAAACTTTGGAGCCATTATTGAGAAAATGGCGTTTGAGCTTTTCTGAAAATGCGGAATTTGAGGCCATTTTTTACGGAAAACTGTTAAATTTTCGAGAAACTTTATGTGACATTATTTAAAGCACATGTACTCAAAGTACAATAATGTGACGAAATCGCCGCTAATATAAATATTACCGACGTGAGAGACAAGTAAAAAAATACATTTTTGTAATTAAAAAAAAAAAACAAAAGAATAGAGCTATATGACGTTTATGTCATCGAATAGGGTACGTTTGGAATTATCCCTACCAAAAATTAAAGAAAAAAATTGGAGCCATTTTTTAGAATAACTTGTTTTTTATATTTTTTAAAATTGCAAATATTGCACGCATTATTGTACGAAAACTACTGAAATTTTCAAAAAATCTACATGACCTTAATGAAATAACAATTTATGGACAACAAATTTCATTTGAAGGAAAAATTTCCGTCCTCAATTTTATAGTAGGAAGACGGCAAAAAATCCAAACTTTTGCAATTTTCGAAAATTCAGAGTTAACAGCGAAAATCGGACCTATGCCACCTTTATAGGTGTATTTTATTCTATTCTTACATGAAATTTAAAGAAAAGATTTGGAGCCGTTTTTGAGAAAATTTTGAAAATGTCCGGGGGGCTTCATGTAAAGGTTTTAAAGAATGTTTTTCAAAATTTCAAAGCTTCAACTAGAGTCAGGTGGACAGGGGTTTCTTCAATTTGGAAAAGATCGTACGTGTGCTTTAGCGCTAGGTTTGTTCACAAACGACAGAGTGGCGGACAGACAGGGCAGACAGACTGACGGACGTTTTGCTTTCAATTGTTTTTTCGGCATCAAGGATCAATAAAACAGAGATTCTTGCTAGTCCACGTGTTTTTTTCGGCATCAAGGATTAATAAAACAGAGATTCTTGCTAGTCCACATTTTTTTCTTAATTTAGCAACTGGATTTAAGCACTTTCTTTTTTTCAGGGCTCGCCAATGAATTTTTTTGTCGAAAATTCGCCGGTTTTTCGCGCAGCATTACATAACTTTCTCCTTACTACGTATATTACTCCGTGAATACGTACATATACGAGATAGTAAAAATAAGTCCAATTGTGTAAATTGGGTGCTTGTATTGGCACCGGTATTTCGTATGCCTTTCCTAGTGATTCGCACATGGGCAAGCGGCGTACGCCGCGCCGAGGCTTCCCCGCTTGTTCCCGTACCCTTCTTCGGCGAGCTCGGGAAGCTGTGACCTCTTGAGATTTCTGTGGGCGCTCAGGCTTTCAGGCTGAGTATTTTCATATGTTCTTATTATTTTTATTGTGTTGTCAGTGTTCTGTTATCAGTTCATTAATACATACGGTCACTATAAAATTAAATTTTGTTGCCCACGAATTTTATTTTAGAGATTACTACATCGGTTTTAAAACATCGCATCGATGATTTAAACATATTCACCAATAGAACTTCGTACCAGCCGCCACTGCTACAATCTCTCCATATTTTTCGTTTTCCTGCATAATTTTCTATGTTTATTTTAGCAAATTTGCACGCGTATTTTCATGATTTTTAGTGCATATGAATCCGCACCTAATGTATGCAGTATATCCATACGCTCTTGCAATCTAAGTCTACGAGGCGGATTTTTCTGTAACATCTCCCGTTCTGCGGGTCTCATTGTATATGTTACCTATGCAATGTCGTCTTCTGAACCGAAATGCGTTCAAGAATTTTGGAAACTGTTCGTAAGGTTTCGACACCGAACATTAAATCTGCGCTAGTGTCAATTAAAGACCATTTCAAATTGAAATTGTAGTTTTCGACTGAGGCAATCGCACACAAGTACAATGGATAATTTCTCATCAGAAGTGAAATGATTCCTTAATTTAAAGGTTGAAGACTGCTTGTTGCATTTGCAAATAACAGTAGTACTTTAACGAGTGACAGTTTTAGCTATCCCAATGAATGAACTCACACTGTCCATGAGCGGCGTTGTGAGAAACACATGATTTGTCCGCAATTCAAGGTACGATTTTTTTAAATTTATTTTTTATTTATTTTACGTCAAAAAAAATAACCTTCAAAAACTAGAAATACTGCAAAATAAATTTTTAAAAAATGTTTTAAAAGCTCCATGGTATATCAGAAATGATCAAATTTTAAAAGAACTATCTATAGAACCTCTGAAAACTTGGATTCTAAAACTTTCTTCTAATTTCTACTTTTCTCATCTTGCCCAGCCACTCCTTTGTACACTCTAGGTAAATCAGGCAATCTTTTTCCACGAATAAAATCAAGATATTCTAAAGACCTACTACATCTTCCTTAATTAGCTGTAAAGCAGGTTCCAACATTTCTAAATTAAATATTTGTTTTTAATTCAAATATTGTATGCATTTTTCTGAAGGACCCTTCCTGGGTATCCTTAGTTGTTATTGTTTATATTGTAAATATTAGTCTTCTACCATTGTTCATGCATGATGAAATGTAATTACAACAAAATTGTATACTATGTATCATAAAAACCCTTGAAAGGCATAATAATGTCGAACAAGGAAATAAAAACTATTTTTAAAAAAACGTCAAAAAACAGTTAAAACTGCGTATGACGTGCTATGGGGAAAAGTGAATTGTGTGCACATTTTCAAAATTCTGTGATCCCTACCCTAAGTCATATACTACTTAAATTTTGAAGAAGAAAAAAAACTCCCATGTGATAAAATATATTTTCAAGGATAAATAAACAATAAATTTTGGCTCTTATTCATGTTGTCCATCGGAATAATACTTCCTGCCGCGACAACATGGATACAGTAATTTGAATAATTGTATTTCCCACTGAATTCTAGAAGACGTGCACAGAAAATGAAGTTACATTTATGTCCAGAAGCAAAACAAGGGGCCATCGCAGCATTTGCTCAATGGATCAGGGAAACTGGACGAAAAACCTGATCGAGATGGGAATTTAAATGCAAGGTACTTCGTTTCACTGTTCGCGTAAAACAACTCAGGTTATGCTAAACATTGTTCGAAGTTCCCATTATAACGAGGTTGGGAGAACTTGTGCAAAAAGTTTAATAGCCATTCAATTGTGAGGAAGAGTTCGCTTACACAGTTGCAAGAGTTTTTTTTAGACTTCATATAAAGAACCTAACAATGATTGTACGTAATGAAGTATTCAAGAAAATTGATAGAATATGATAAACTTCCTGGCTTGTTTTACTGTTGATTACTGACTCGTTGATCTATAGTAAGTAGTTAATAATTATTTAATGGCTGATTTCGGCATTCTTCGTTTTTAGATGCTGTTTGGCAAAAATGTGAAAAATTAATATTGACGGGCTGTGGATTTTCTAGTCAACCTTTGGATTATGACAGACAGTAATAAGTTTTAGCTTTAATTAGAAACGAAATAGAAACGGTAATCATTCCATATAATCATACTTTATCACAATGATAAGTATTGTTTCAAAGAACATTAGTGCAATGATTCTGAAAGTTGAAAGCAAATGAGAAATCAACATATGGGATAGGGAATAAGACTATACAAACATTAAATATCTGTAGGAGTGAAACAGGTAATGCCTCCAGAGAATTATATTTCGCGTTTTCCAAATTCCAACTTAGGATATTGAATATTAACACCTTTTGACAGTTTTACAAAGAGTGGCCGAACGGTACATTAATTGAAATTACTTTAGATAAACATGTATTTTGGTTTATCAAGACAATTGATAAATAAAATGAATTAATGTGATAACCCATTCCTCATTATGTTATAATGTAGTACGAGAATTTTCAAAATCGGTACGTGCACGTTCGTACGTACTGATACTGTTGTAGCACCACTACTTCTTTATTTTCTTATTTAGCGTCAAAAACAGTAAAAAATTATATGGAGTAATATGGGGGAAAATGAAATCTATGCTCGTTTTCTTACATTCTGGGATCCCTACCCTAACTTAAATGCAAGACGAATTCTGAATAGGGATGGAAACGAGCATTTTTGGCAAGAATTGATAAGAAAATATTCACTCTCGTATAATATAAACCATCTTATAAGGCAAATTGGCTATAGAGTTTAAGTATTGTGCCTTTCGTAAACGAATCAGCTTACTTCTGTGAGAACATGAACGATAATCTAAACAACCGTATTTCCCATCGAACTGTAGAAATCGTGCACAGATAGTGATGTTACATTTATTTTACCCACACAGATATGTTAAAAGAAAGAAATGTACACAGATAGTGAAGTTACAAATTTTCGAATCGCGACTCAGTCTGCTTCGGCTCGCGCGAAGTGCACAGCTCTCTCATTGTTTTTTCAAAGAACAACAGACCGTTGTTTTCGCTTTCTGCTCATAATGGAAACTTCAACAAGCCTACTGACATTTGACCTCATTTTATGACTATCTGAAGACAGAAGATAACCCCCATTTGATAAATGAAAACCATTGACCCCAGAATATCAAAAGCATTATGTCACAGTTTGACAAATTAGGATCACAAGGTTTCCGTTTTATTGATGCTCATTAAGGATAACTGCTTTGTAAATGGACAAATTGTATTAAAGAATATTCCTAAGAACGGAAAGGCGCATTTAAATAATTTCATTTCAGCAATTTACGTGAGTTAAAGCGGGAACACGGTGAAATAGTTAATAAATTCACACAGCCGTGTTCCATGGGGCCCGCGCTCCCCATCAAATGTTTTAAAATGGTCCCATTGCCTTACGAAGTCAAGCATTCGATTTCCTTAACTATATTCAAACTCTGACTTCCCACTTTTTTAACCAGACAATTTAAAAAAATGTTATAAATATTTTCTACCGCATACGTCATGTACAGTTATTTACTCTTTTTAACTAAATAAATAAATATTGGAGGTAAGAGGTTTTCCAAGCCATCTGTTTAACCTGTAAATGTTTTTAACACAATAAAATGCATTCGATTCATTAAAGTAATAATTTCATATCTTTGTAGCACGTTCAATTCATTTACTAGTAAATTGTCATGAATGTAATGAAATTGTAATGAAAAAGTTCAATGGAAAAGAAGTTCCAAAAATTCATTTGCCACCCCCTCCAGTTTTAGAGTTTGCCTATGAACTCACTTTATACTCGAAGCATTTGAATGGAAAGGAAACAAAAATAGTACCTCTAGAGCTGCCTCTAGCTAACCTCTAGCACATTTCTACCTCTAGCAATTTTTTCTAATTAGAATTCTCAGATTCGTTTACAGAGACATAAATGTGTTTTCTAATGTATGAGGTGGAGTGAATGTAAGGGTGTACTAGTTGGTCGATGGTGATCAGTGGACGAATTATTTTCTGTGATCCCTAGAATTGGCTGTGTAATCCCAATTATTTTCTGTGTAATTATTTAGATTGTTATGGTGCATTATGAGGACACTAATAACAATTGGTCCAATTATCTGCGAGTGCTATTCATTTCAAGTATCTATTAAAGTTCCCAACTGATTTTACTTTCTCACCTTAACATGTAAGAGAAAGTAATTTCTTCTCGAATTATTGGAATTTATAAAGCAACATTTTCTCAAAAACAATTCAGATTTTTTTCTTTCAATTTCTTTAACAGATAAAGCAAAGGACGCATATCGCACTGGTCTCATTTTCAGTGAATTATTTAAATTTTCGGAAAACGGCAAAAGTTAAAAATGCGATAAAGTATGTAATATTATAGCACCACTAGTTTAATTTACGTTACCATCGATGGCGCTCCTCCTCAGAAAAGTTAGATTATCTAGTAACTTAACATCTGTAAAGCTAGCACCCCCACTTTCGAAAAACTGAAAAATTTTTGCGCCATAATTTTGGGCTAATTTTGGGCTAATTTCAGCCCCATTCAAAAATTTTGGGCTACCTCCCAATACCCCGAAATTAAAATTTCAAAATGAGGCTGGTAAAGCTAGCAACCCCACTTCCTCAAAATTCAAAACTTTTTGTACGGTCGAAACAAGTGAATTTTGGGCTCCTGAGCGCCACATTTCGAAATTCCAAAACTCACCCCTAAATAAGAAAACCAAAAGCCAAAACCACCCAGAATTCTCAAAACTCAAAAATTCTTGCGCCATAGTTTTGGGCTAATTTTGGGCTCTTCAGGGATACCAAAAACATTATTTTTTGTACCTCACTACCCCCCAAAATGAAGGTTTCAAAATAAGGGTTGGAAAAGCTAGCACCCCCACTTCCTCAAAATTCAAATTTTTTTGTACGGTCTGAATCAGTGAATTTTGGGCTCCCGTGCGCCACTTTTCGAAATTCCGAAACTCACCCCTAAATAAAAAGCTAGCACCCCCACTTCCTCAAAATTCAATTTTTTTTGTACGGTCTGAATCAGTGAATTTTGGGCTCCCGTGCGCCACTTTTCGAAATTCCAAAACTTACTCCTAAATAAGAAAACCAAAAACCAAAACCACCCCAAATTCTCAAAACTCAAAAATTCTTGCGCCATAGTTTTGGGCTCATTTTGGGCTATCCAGTGATACCAAAAATATTTTTTTTGTACCCCACTACCCCTCGAAATGAAGGTTTCAAAATAAGGGTTGGTAAAGCTAGCACCCCCACTTCCTCAAAATTCAATTTTTTTTGTACGGTCTGAATCAGTGAATTTTGGGCTCCCAAGCGCCGCTTTTTGAAATTCCGAAACTCACCCCTAAATAAGAAAATCAAAAATCAAAAACACCCCAAATTCTCAAAACCCAAAAATTCTTGCACCATAATTTTAGGGTAATTTTGGGCTCTTCAGTACCACCAAAAACATTATTTTTGATACACTAAAACCTCCCAATTTAAGATTACAAAATAGGGGGAGGTTAAGTTACTACCCCGACTTACTCAAAATTCAAACTTTTTTGCGTGATCTAAACAATTGAATTCTGGTTTTTCTATGGGCCGCTACTCAAATTTTTGAAACTCATCCCTATCTACGAGAGAGAGAAATGAGAACCACCCGAATATTTCGTAACTAAAAAAATCATGCGCCATAATTTGGAGTCTTTAATGACACCGAAATCAATTTTGTTCACCCACATTACGAGTACAAACACCCAAATTCAACTTAGCAAAAAAGGGGATTGAAAAGCTCCACATGCTCAGAACTAGAAGATCCGAAGAAATCACACAAACACGATATTACGGTTCAATGAAGTTAGAGCCACAATTCCATCCATTATAAGCAATTGCAAAATTTTAGTTAATGAAAGATTTAATATAGATAATTTATCACATATTTTTTCATTTCTTTAATATTTAAATTGTTATAAAACCTAAACTACAAGACATTCTCTTCCAGGAATCGAATAATCTCTAAATTACATACATGTAAGTTCCACAAACTCCAAAACGTGCATACGATATTACAAACTTTCGAGCACTCTTCCATTGTTCAGAAATAAACACAAAATAATGAACGTATACGAACAAGACATTTAAATAACTCATAGGGTCGAAATATCGTACGCACGAGAACTATCGATTTTTTGGAAAGAAAGTAGAGAAGCCCAAAATTATTTTTCAACATTGTCAATCTTCCTTGTATGTGTTTTAGACAATATTTAATTACTGGAAGAGAATGTCTTGTAGTTTAGATTTTATAACAATGTAAAAAATATTGAACGGAAAGAGTTTGGGCTAACATTTATTAGTTTATAATTTTTTGAATACGTACTAGACTAGCCCAAAATTATTTGAGTGTCTCGTTTCATTAACCATTATGCAGACAATTGTAGAAAAATGTCTTGTTTGAATACGTTCGTTATTTTTCAGTTTATTACTGGGTTATGTGAAATAACTCATAGGGTCGAAATATCTACGCACGAGAACTATCGATTTTTTGGAAAGAAAGTAGAGAAGCCCAAAATTATTTTTCAACATTGTCAATCTTCCTTGTATGTGTTTTAGACAATATTTAATTACTGGAAGAGAATGTCTTGTAGTTTAGATTTTATAACAATGTAAAAAATATTGAACGGAAAGAGTTTGGGCTAACATTTATTAGTTTATAATTTTTTGAATACGTACTAGACTAGCCCAAAATTATTTGAGTGTCTCGCCCAAAATTATTTTTCATTAACCATTATGCAGACAATTGTATTGAAAAAATGTCTTGTTTGAATACGTTCGTTATTTTTCAGTTTATTACTGGGTTATGTGAAATAACTCATAGGGTCGAAATATCGTACGAGCACGAGAACTATCGATTTTTTGGAAAGAAAGTAGAGAAGCCCAAAATTATTTTTCAACATTGTCAATCTTCCTTGTATGTGTTTTAGACAATTGTTAATTACTGGAAGAGAATATCTTGTAGTTTAGATTTTATAACAATGTAAAAAATATTGAACGGAAGGAGTTTGGGCTAACATTTATTAGTTTATAATTTTTTGAATACGTACTAGACTAGCCCAAAATTATTTGAGTGTCTCGCTTCATTAACCATTATGCAGACTATTGTAGAAAAATGTCTTGTTTGAATACGTTCGTTATTTTTCAGTTTATTACTGGATTATGTGAAATAACTCATAGGGTCGAAATATCGTACGCACCAGAACTATCGATTTTTTGGAAAGAAAGTAGAGAAGCCCAAAATTATTTTTCAACATTGTCAATCTTCCTTGTATGTGTTTTAGACAATTGTTAATTACTGGAAGAGAATGTCTTGTAGTTTAGATTTTATAACAATGTAAAAAAATATTGAACGGAAAGAGTTTGGGCTAACATTTATTAGTTTATAATTTTTTGAATACGTACTAGACTAGCCCAAAATTATTTGAGTGTCTCGCTTCATTAACCATTATGCAGACAATTGTAGAAAAATGTCTTGTTTGAACACGTTCGTTATTTTTCAGTTTATTACTGGGTTATGTGAAATAACTCACAGGGTCGAAATATCGTACGCACAAGAACTATCAATTTTTTGGAAAGAAAGTAGAGAAGCCCAAAATTATTTTTGAACATTGTCAATCTTCCTTGTATGTGTTTTAGACAATTGTTAATTACTGGAAGAGAATGTCTTGTAGTTTAGGTTTTATAACAATGTAAAAAATATTGATCGGAAAGAGTTTGGGCTAACATTTATTAGTTTATAATTTTTTGAATACGTACTAGACTAGCCCAAAACTATTTGAGTGTCTCGGTTCATTAATCGTTATGTGGACAATTGTGGAAAAATGTCTTGTTTGTATACGTTCATTATTTTTCAGTTTATAATGGGTTATGTGAAATAACTCATAAGATCGAAATATCGTAGGCACGAGAACTATCAATTTTTTGGAAAGAAAAAAGAGAAGCCCAAAATTATTTTTCAACATTGTCAATCTCCCTTGCATGTGTTTTAGGCAATATTTAATTACTGGAAGCGAATGTCATGTAGTTTAGGTCTTATATCAATGTAAAAAATGTTGAACGGAAAGAGTTTGGGCTAACTTTTATTAGTTTATAATTTTTTGAATACAAACTAGAATAGACCAAATTATTTGAGTATCTCGGTTCATTAATCGTTATGTGTACAATTGTCAAAAAATGTCTTGTTTGTATACGTTAATTATTTTTCAGTTTATTACTGGGTTATGTGAAATAATTCATAAGATCGAAATATCGTAGGCACGAGAACTATCAATTTTTTGGAAAAAAAGGAGAGAAGCCCAAAATTATTTTTGAACATTGTCAGTCTCCCTTCTATGTGTTTTTGGCAATATTTAATTACTGAAAGAGAATGTTGTGTAGTTTAGGTTTTATAACAATGTAAAAAAAAGTGATCGGAAAATGTTTGGGCTAAATTTAATAATTTTTAATTATTTTAATACGTACTAGACTAGCCCAAAATTATTTCAGTGTCTCGTTTCATTAACCATTATGCAGACAATTGTGGAAAAATGTCTTGTTCGAATACATTAATTATTTATCAGTTTATTACTAGGTAATGTGAAATAACTCATAAGGTCGAAATATCGTAGGCACGAGAATCATCGAGTTTTTGGAAAGGAAAGAAGAGAAGCCCAAAATTATTTTTGAGCATTTTAGAACTCCATTGTAAGTGTTTTAGAATATATTTGATTACTGGAATAGAACGTCGTGTAATTTAGGTTTTATTACAAAATAAGAAAAAAGATTTGGTAATTTGTGGGATTATTTTTATTAATTTTAATTTTTTAATCAATACTGTACTAGCTCAAAATTATTTGAGAAACGCGTGTGATTTAGAATTATGTGGACAATTGTCAAAAAATGTCTTGTTCGTATACGTTCATTATTTTTGTGTTTATTTCTGAACAATGGAAGAGTGCTCGAAAGTTTGTAATATCGTATGCACGTTTTGGAGTTTGTGGAACTTACATGTATGTAATTTAGAGATTATTCGATTCCTGGAAGAGAATGTCTTGTAGTTTAGGTTTTATAACAATTTAAATATTAAAGAAAAGAAAAAATATGTGATAAATTATCTATATTAAATCTTTCATTAACTAAAATTTTGCAATTGCTTATAATGGATGGAATTGTGGCTCTAACTTCTTTGAACCGTAATATCGTGTTTGTGTGATTTCTTCTGATCTTCTAGTTCTGAGCATGTGGAGCTTTTCAATCCCCTTTTTTGCTAAGTTGAATTTGGGTGTTTGTACTCGTAATGTGGGTGAACAAAATTGATTTCAGTGTCATTAAAGACTCCAAATTATGGCGCATGATTTTTTTAGTTACGAAATATTCGGGTGGTTCTCATTTCTCTCTCTCGTAGTTAGGGATGAGTTTCAAAAATTTGAGTAGAGGGCCATAGAAAAACCAGAATTCAATTGTTTAGATCACGCAAAAAAGTTTGAATTTTGAGTAAGTCGGGGTAGTAACTTAACCTCCCCCTATTTTGTAATCTTAAATTGGGAGGTTTTAGGGTATCAAAAATAATGTTTTTGGTGGTACTGAAGAGCCCAAAATTACCCTAAAATTATGGCGCAAGAATTTTTGAGTTTTGAGAATTTGGGGTGTTTTTGATTTTTGATTTTCTTATTTAGGGGTGAGTTTCGGAATTTCAAAAAGCGGCGCTTGGGAGCCCAAAATTCACTGATTCAGACTGTACAAAAAAATTTGAATTTTGAGGAAGTGGGAGTGCTAGCTTTACCTACCGTTATTTTGAAACCTTCATTTCGGGGTGTAGTGGGGTACAAAAAATAATGTTTTTGGTATCCCTGAAGAGCCCAAAATTAGCCCAAAACTATGGCGCAAGAAGTTTTGAGTTTTGAGAATTTGGGGTGGTTTTGGTTTTTGATTTTCTTATTTAGGGGTGAGTTTCGGAATTTCGAAAAGTGGCGCACGGGAGCCCAAAATTCACTGATTCAGACCGTACAAAAAAATTTGAATTTTGAGGAAGTGGGGGTGCTAGCTTTACCAACCCTTATTTTGAAACCTTCATTTTGGGGGGTAGTGAGGTACAAAAAATAATGTTTTTGGTATCCCTGAAGAGCCCAAAATTAGCCCAAAACTATGGCGCAAGAATTTTTGAGTTTTGAGAATTTGAGGTGGTTTTGGTTTTTGGTTTTCTTATTTAGGGGTGAGTTTTGGAATTTCGAAATGTGGCGCTCAGGAGCCCAAAATTCACTTGTTTCGACCGTACAAAAAGTTTTGAATTTTGAGGAAGTGGGGTTGCTAGCTTTACCAGCCTCATTTTGAAATTTTAATTTCGGGGTATTGGGAGGTAGCCCAAAATTTTTGAATGGGGGCTGAAATTAGCCCAAAATTATGGCGCAAAAATTTTTCAGTTTTTCGAAAGTGGGGGTGCTAGCTTTACCGACGTAGTAACTTACGTGAAGCATAAGCTTCCTTGTTACTTGTATCCCGAAATATGCGTAACATATTTGTTTATAAAAGTGAGTTCATATTTCTTTCCTCTCGGAATCTCCAGATACATAGCAAATATTAAGTGAAATATGATGGCTCATTTCAGTCATGTTGACACAGAATTAATTTACTTTTAATCAATAATTGAAGAATGAAAGGTGATTTCCTGCATTTTCACTTTCTCGTATACGTACTACGTATACCGTGTGGCCCACCCAAGATGTTCCCTTCAATTTTCTCCTGAATCGTTGCAGATACAGAGATGCTGTTTTCACTAAAACTACTATATGCAAGGGGCACATATGGTCATGCATAATATTATTCTATTTAATTTTTTATTGCAGAGATATTTAAACAACTTCGATTTTTTAAATGGAACCCAATAGATTTTTTTAGCTCATCATAAGCGTGAAGAGACAAGTTCATAAATATGCATATCGCCATATGTTACATAACAAAATTTTCGAGAAATTAAGAGTTGTAAAGACGCACGCCGACTGCTGGTTTCCGTAATCTGAACGAGAAATTCCGGGTGATATGCGGCGGGGCCATTCCCTTCCATTTTTGGAAGGAGTTTATATGAAGCCGTAGCAACATTTTCAAAATTTTAAAAAATTTCTCCAAATTTATTCTTTCAATTTCTTGTAAGAATAGAGTTAAATACACTTATGAAAGTGCCATAGGTCCAAATTTTAGGATTACCTCCGCATTTTCGGGAATTGTAAAACTATGATTTTTTTTCCGCAAATCCTTTCAACTACAATATTGAAGATAGACTGTTTTCCTTCAAATAAACTTTGTTGTATATAAATAAATCTTTCATTAAGATAATGTAGACTTTTTGTATTTTTTTGTAGTTTACGTGCAATACTGCGTGCAATATTTGTAATTAAAAAAAATTACAAACAAGATTTTTTCAAAAACGGCTCCAAATTTTTTCTTTAAATTTTTGGTAGGGTTAGAGATGAATGCAGTCTATAAGATGACATAAACTACATAGTGCCCTTATATTTAGTTTTTTCAAAACTTACAAAAACGTATTTTTGTTGATTTGCCACTCACGTCGGTAATATTTACATTAGATGCGATTTCTTCACATTATTATATTTATGAGTACATGTGCTTTAATTGATTGATTGATTTTTTCGTGTTTCCGGGCGCGTCAACTGCTTTGGTCATTAGCCCCGTTAGTTTAGTGCATGTTTTTGTTGGCAAGATTTGGTGGTGATCTTCCCCCGCTGGATGGCGAGATCCGGCGCCGACCTACCGTCGGCTAGTGGGGTTTCCCCCTAACCAGGACTCTCCCACCAGCGGGGCACCACCCCAGTCGGGACAAGCGCTAAGCTCCCGACCTGTCTCCCAGAATATGTGGTAGTGTTGTGCATTTAGTGTAAGTGTGTGTGTAAGGGAAGAGGATAGGACAAGGAAGAGGAAGGACAGATCGCGCGCAGTCCGTGGCCCGTTTGGTAGGGTACTGCTCCGGCATTCGCCTGGTGTTGATCGGAGAAACCACGGAAAACTACCGATCAGAGCAGCCGGCCGCTAAAATTCTCCTCCAGACAGCGACTGAATTCGACCTAGCTGAAAAGCAAGTGTCGAAAATCCTGCCGCCATCAGGACTCGAACCTAGGACCTCCCGGTCAGAAGCAAAGCAGTGACATCAGCTGATGCACTGAGCTACCGCTCCCGGTACGTGCTTTAAATAATAACAAATAAGTCTTTCAATAGTTTTTAATGAAAATTAGCTCCAAATTCCGCATTTTCAGAAACGCTCAAGCGCCAATGTCTCAAAAATTACTCCAAATTTTTATTCAAATTTTTCCAATGGACAGAGCTAATTTCATTGTTTAATATGACGTAAAGATCATTTTGGTATATTCTTTTGATTTTTCAAAATTTACACGAATGCAACTTTTTTTAAAATATCTCTCACCCCGTTAGTATGCACATTTCCATCGATTTGTATACATTACATTTGTGTGTGAAGGTGCTTAAAATGACTTCAAGTGTTACTATACTATTAGAAAATCGAAAAGTTAAATATCAAAAAAATTTACTTTGGGTGACGGTAGATGGCAGCTGGCCAGAGAATGGAGCAAGACCTTAAAGCTAGACCACACCAATAAAATGAGAAAAAATTGCTACGAGAAAGTCTGTTCCATCTTTAGTTACTTTCTCGTATACATACGTATATACGGGAGTAATATACGTAGTATAGAAAAAGTTATGTAATGTATTGTATTGTATTCGGAAACTCGATTTCGAGATCATGACAGAAATACACGTAATGGGGTCCTCTAATACCGAAAAAGTGTTGTATTTTTTTAAAGTCCATCTGTCTGTCTGTCCGTCCGCCTGTGAACACTCTTAGCACCTAAACCACACGTACGATCCTTTCAAAATTGAAGAAACCCCTTTCCATCTGGCTCTAGTTGTAGCTTTGATATTTTGAAAAACATTCTTTAAAATTTTGGGTAACTTTACATAAAGCCCCCTGGACTTTTTTCATAATTTTCTCAAAAACAGTTAAATTTTTTTCTTTAAATTTCCTGTAAGAGTAGAGGAAAATAGACTTATAAATGCGGGATAGGTCGAATTTTCACGGAAAAAATTTTTTAGAAAATTGCAAAACTTAGAATTTTTTTCGGTGTCTTCCTACAACTATAAACTTGAAGACAGATTTTTCCTTCAAATGAAATTTTTTGCCAATAAATAGTTCTTTCATTAAGCTCTTGTAGACTTTTTCGAAAGTTTTAGTAATTTTCGTGCAATGGAGCGTGAAATATTTGCAATTTTTTAAAAAAAATAACAAAAAAACACTATCTCAAAAACGGCTCCAAATTTTTTTCTTTAAATTTTTGATACGGTAGTACCCAATGCACCCTATCCGATGACATCAACGCCATATTGGTCTATTCTTTTGTTTTTTCAAAAATTACAACAAAAATGTGATTTCTTTATTTGTCTCCCATCTAAACATTAGAGGCGATTTCTTCATATTATTATACTTATGAGTACATGTGCTTAAAATAATGTCAAATAAAGTTTCTCGAAAACTCAACACTTTTCTGTTAATATGACTTCTAAATCTCGCATTTTCAGAAATGCTCAAACGCCATTTTCTCATAAATGGCTCCAAATTTTTCTTCAATTTTTTCCAATGGATAGTGCTAATTGCACCATTTAATATAACGTAAAGTTCACTTTGGTGGATACTTTTGTTTTTTCAAAAGTTACACAATTGTAATTTTTTGAAATACCTCCCACGCCGTCAATATGCACATTTCCATTGATTTGTATACATTATTACATTTGTGAGTGGAAGTGCTTCAAATGACTCCAAATGAAGTTTTTCGAAAAGTCAGTAGAATCCTTCGGAAAAGAGGTTCAAATTTCGCTTTTATAGAAATGCTTAATCGCCATTTTCTTAAAAACGGCTTCAAAATTTTCAGTGCAAATTTCTATTTTGGACGAGGTTATACTATTCTTTAATATTCTTGAAGTCATATTTCGGTTCTACTATTAAGAAACCGAAAAGTTGAGAAAATGTCAAGAAAATGTACTTTCGGTGACGATAGATGGCAACTGGCCAGAGAATGGAGAAGGTCCTTTAATCCAGTCCACACGAAGGGAATTAGAAAAATTTGCTACGAGAAAGTCTGTGCCATTCTGTAGAACCTTTAGTTAATCAATATGGAAAAAAAAACAGTTCATGAAACTACCTCCAGCTGAATAACAATATACCCTATGTGTAAGTAGTTCATTAGAAATTAATACCACATTTCTCACAAAGATCTAGTTTCAAATAAGATTAGAAGGTGACTGAAAAAGATTTGTCTTATCAAGAATAAATTCTTTTGGGATGTCAGAATTCGAACTCTTACAATTCTTCTCTAAAACGTTAGTTTATTTAATTACCTCCACCATTGTACCGCTCAAGCTAAAGGGCTGCGACTCACATACGCCCTTTGGGCAATGAATGACCGCGTCTCTTGGATAATTGGTGAGGGAGAAAACAAAAATATGTCGAACGTTCACATCACGAGCTCCTCTCTCTCTCTGTAAGAAAGTTCTGGACGCGGCTCCGGGTCGTACGGTGGGACTTTCCCAGAAGCAAAGGCAAGCGGCCCGGCGCGCGCATTTGGGTCCCCGGCTCCCGGTCAGCGCCCCGCCGCGCTACGCTGTGATTTGCAACCTCCGTCACACTCCCTGTCGCTCGCTCGAACGCCCACCAGCAGCGAACCGAGCGCTCCGTCGCACACTATTATTATTTACCTCAAATCCCTTCCCTTGCAAACTTTAGACTCGCTAAAAACCGGAACCATACCAGAATAAAAAACAAATACCCCTACAATATATTCCTCAAAACCTTCTCCGAATTTGAACCAGAATAGAGGACCCAATAGGGCATCCTCAACCTTATGTTAGATTTAAGTCTTAGAAATAAGTTTTAAATATGTTAGTATGTAAGTCTATCAAACATATGTAAAGTTTATACTAAAACTGACCTATGTACAACCAACAAAATCAATAAAATAAAATAAAATAAACGTCGCACATTTGGACAGAAAGGGGTGAAACCTGGCCAAAACTCCTGGAAGCCGATTTACACGAATTTGGGGAAGGGAATTATCATTAAAAGGCTAGGAATATAGGACTGGTCATGTAGAACAATATACATAATTTTTTCAACAGTAAATATTTTTTTAATTGATATTTTTACAAAATTCTTTTCAATCGGAATCAGTGTCATCATTAGATGAATAAGAGACTCCTCATCTTGAGAAAGGAGATTAATACTCTCCTCCCACAAACCAAGTGTCTTTATTGGTGTTAATTTTCGCAAATTTGACATAAGTGGATCGGTAGCCACTAAAAGGTTTTCCATTATGTCCTCCATTGTAGATTTTCTGCTACACTTTCTGGAGTAATGATGGGGAAATATTTTCATATTTTTGTGCAGCGACTCCTTGGCCTCTTGAGAAAGCTGTCTAATGGGAACAAGGGCATTTTTAATTACTTGTGATCCACGAATTAAAATTTTATGTGCAGTCACAGGTATGTACACAGTACAGACATGTACTGTGCATGTCTGTACTGTGTGTACAGACATGTACATGTACATGTACATACCACGGATACAATTTTAACAATAATCGAGTGGTTTCTATTGCGTATCTATCGAAGGCTTGAACATTATTTGCATGACCACATGAAAGCAGCTGCAGAATAACAGCGCACTTCTTAATTGCAGTTTCTTTAATTCCTGTAATGTTGACAAAACTGTGAGGGTCCTCAAAAAATCTCCGACCTGTATTACCATGATTGGTAGTACCACTACCACCAAACTTAACATGATCAAACAAAAGACCAATTTTTGTTCTGAATTGCATCTGTACCACTTTCTTTTTTGCCTCGATTTTTGTTTTGTCACTGTCACTACGAGCACTCCACTGTTTGACGTTCAACCAATAGGAAACACGCAAAAAGTACTCCAAAAATTGATTTCACGCATCCAGCGTGGACAAACCAAAATTAAGGTTTTTTTCTTCTATTGGTCTCTCCATTGCGCGATTAATGTTGTTCATTTCCTTCGGTTTGGCCTTGCAGATGTAGCGCACTTGCTAAGAAGTTGAAGTTAAGACATTACAGACCTTCCCATCAACCATAGTTAGTGAAGTGTCCAAGTTCCAAACACAAGGGTTCAATAAACAATTTATTGACAGAAACAGGTACAGAGCTATAGTGCCGGATATCCAGGAGAATTGGTAGAGAGACGAAGCCGTGTTGCCGTAAATCCAGGAGATGTACCACCATACGCCGAGTCACCAAGTAGCCGAAAAGGAAAGTCCGTTGTCGTCGCGCAGTTGTCGTAGTCTATCACTCCTCACACCGTAACCACCACTTAACCACAGTATCGTCGCTCTATCACCGCTGCTCACTCGCTCACTCTCTGCCTGCCTCAGCTCCGCGCCGAGGCTTTATAGCTGCCCTGGGCCGTAGGCCCGCCGACTGGCTGCGTAGTAGGGGCGGGGCGAGTCTCGCCCCGCTCGCTCAGGCGTGGCGGCCGCACTCAGCCGAGCATCGCTGGCCCGCGCTTGTTGTTGACCGCTGCCGCCAGGGGCGGTAACGCCCTACTGACGTGCTCCTGCGGCGGCACATTCAATTATGTGCGGCCGGTCACGACACCCTCCGCGCCCAATTGCGTCGTGTACGGGGCAAAACGCACCCTCCTGGTGCTCCTTCGGGGGCGCAACTGCGTCCTGGGTGTCTCCACCGCGCCTTCTCCTACTGGCTCGCTGACTTCCTCTGGTGGGGGTTCTGCTGCGTCCTGGCCGCTGGTCCCCGCGGCGGCTGCCTCCTGCGGGATGTAAATAGTTTCCCTCATCACCTTTTTGTAGAATTCCTGCTGCGATACATTGGGGAGTGAGTCCACCCTGCTGGGGTTCACCCGGGGTCTCAACTGCCCCTGGTGGCGTGTCACCACCCTACCCACCGTGCGGACTAGGTATGTCCTGTTTCCCTTGGCCGCCGTTACTATTCCCGGAAGCCACGCTGGGCATTTTTTAAAAGAGGTACAATATACCAAGTCACCCACCTGGAATCTTGGTTGCGTTCCCACCGACCTGTAAGGATCCACTGGGCTCAGCAGAGACAACAACGTTCTCGGTTGTCTCCCGTGTAGTACCTCGGCAGGGCTCCTGCCGTCCGCGCCTGGCAAGGTGCGGAAGGTGACCAAGACCCGCAGCAGCGCTCTGGACCTGTGTGTACCTGCTGCGCGAGCTTTCGACATAGCTGTCTTGAAAGTTCTCACGAACCTCTCCGCTTCCCCGTTCGATTGCGGGTGAAACGGCGGTGCGCAGACATGCTGGATCCCATTGCTCGCGCAGAAGTTCGCAAACTCTTGGGACGTGAATTGAGTTCCGTTGTCTGATACCAACGTGACCGGTAGCCCCTCGGTCACAAAAATTCTTTCTAGCGCGTTGATGGTCTGAGTCGACGTGGTGTTAGCCATTTCCACCACGTATGGATAATTAGACTAGGGGCGGGGCGAGTCTCGCCCCGCTCGCTCAGGCGTGGCGGCCGCACTCAGCCGAGCACCGCTGGCCCGCGCTTGTTGTTGACCGCTGCCGCCAGGGGCGGTAACGCCCTACTGACGTGCTCCTGCGGCGGCACATTCAATTATGTGCGGCCGGTCACGACAGCAATATTTCGTGGCCAATGCTTAGTGTTTTCCATTAAGTTCTATTTCAATGCGTTTCAAATTATTTATTTGTTTCTCCATATAGTATTTTTCCTTTTGGATGAGGCCCACTGTTTTCTTTTTGACCTGGAGCCTCACTGGTCGACAGAAGCGTGTCGAAGAGGGCCGAAGATTCTGCCATAAAACTGTCCCCGCCCCGCTTTCCGAAAAAACGACACCAGTCGAATGGGCACCAAAGATGTAACAAACATATGTGCGTCGGAGTGTTCAGGGTTGTCAAGGAACTTTAGTTTGTATTTACTATGACCCGTACTTCCATCGAAGCCCCACTTGGAAACAAGCACTACTTTGTGAACACTTTCTTCTGAGCAACTTTCAAAAGAAATTCTGTATGCAGTAACAAGGCGTGAAATAGTGAGATCAAATAGGTCTTGTAGTTAAATTTCTGCATGCACTTCAGATGTAATAAATAGTTTTGTTAGGATAACATTATTTTTGAGCAGTTTTTACAGAGTGGTAAGAAGGGAATACATTTCAATTATGATTTTGGCTCCACAATCTGTTAGACCGGTACTGTTACTTACTTAATTTGCAATTAGTAATTAATGATAATGCAACATCTGCTGAAGATGTGCATACACCTTCATCTTGCTGCTTACGTTTCCACGCGCTTTTGATTTTTGACGCTCTAGTAAAGTTTTAGCCTTTCTTTGTATAAGTGAGCAGCATCACTTTCCCCAGAAGCCTCCCTCGATATCTTTGTGTGGCGAGATTTAGTTTTAAAAACGGAACAGAAGTAGGCATTGAATGCGCTTGCTTTCTTCCAATCATCTATTATACTTGGGTTTTTCTAACGTGACGGCTGAGGGTAGTCTCTCCAAGATGGAATTCAAAACGACTTTTTGAGTCATTCTCAGTCCTACCGCCAGGAATCGCATGATCGCGACCGCATCAAGCAGTGCTGTAGATCAAGCGACTCTAGCGGCAGGACTAACAATGACTCAAAAAGTCGTGCCGAATTCCATCTTGGAGATACTACCCTCAGCCGCCACGTTAGAAAAACGCAAGTATAGTAACGCGCTTTTGGTATCTCTAACGATAGGAATGTCTTCCTTATTTTCTCTTCTTCTGCAAACATATTTGTAAAACCCCGACCAATTATTTCCCTCCCTATCGAGAATATGCTTTCAAAAGTCTCCTGCGCAATTTTCTTTTCCTGCTCTAATTCTTTTGATTGATTGATTTTTTCGTGTTTCCGGGCGCGACAACTACTTTTGTCATTAGTCCCGTTAGTGTAGTGCATGTTTTTTTCTCAGGATATAGCGGTGATCTTCCCCCGCTGGATGGCGAGATCCGGCGCCGACCTACCGTCGGCTAGTGGGGCTTCCCCCTAACCAGGATTCTCCCACCAGCGGGGCACCGCCCCAGTCGGGACAAGCTCTAACTTCCCGACCGGTCACCCGGAATATGTGATAGTGTAGTGCATGTTAGTGTAAGTGTGTGTGTAAGGGGAGAGGATAGGACAAGGAAGAGGAAGGACAGATCGCGCGCGGTCCGTGGCCCGTTTGGTAGGGTACTGCTCCGGCATTCGCCTGGTGTTGATCGGAGAAACCACGGAAAACTACCGATTAGAGCAGCCGGCCGCTAGAATTCTCCTCCAGACAGCAGCTGAATTCGACCTAGCTGAAGAGCTAGTGTCGAAAATCCTGCGGCCGTCAGGACTCGAACCTAGGACCTCCCGGTTAAAGGCGCTGCAGAGACATCAGTTGATGCACTGAGCTACCGCTACCGGTAATTCTATCGATCAATTACGAATCTTATAATGTGTTGCTTTATTATTCATCATGATTTACAATTTATTGATTTAATAACCATAACGTGAATGTAAAATCTTTCACTATTTTTAGATTTTTTGAAAAAGATGCCATCTTGGGTCCAAACGACAAAGAAATAAATTATTAAAACATATTTTCGGGTCTGTGTTAATAAGGTCTGAAAACTATTACAATCATCCAGCAAATCTTTCAAAATCTGGCCACATTTTATCAACATTAGAATCGAGAGATCTGAAATTTGGAAAATGGTAGAAATCTTTGCTCGCAATCTCATTATTTCAAAGGATTATTTTCACTTCAAATCCTTCCATTGTTTCCTTTACATCAAATATTAAATGATCACTTCCTTGTCATTGAATATTTAATTTAGGTAGGTGAACCACAAAATCTGTCAAAAAGGTCAGGTCACATGTCTGTGAAGTTAGCATCACCACCACAGAGAAAACCACTGAAATCATTATCATTCGTTTGCACCCGTTTCTAACACAACATTCGTTTGTACCAAAACCATTTACAAGATACACCATTTCGATTGAGCTGGTGACCACTCCTATTGGCACCGCCACCAACGTAAAAAAATTGGAAACATTGTAAATCGTTTGTACCACGTTTGTACCGGATTGTTTCACCAGATTTTTCGTTTGCACCAAAAAAATATTTAAGATACAGCCATTTTAAAGTGGCGCCGGGAGCCCTCAGTTAACCCTAACACCATTCCCTTCACCATCTTCGTTAAAAGTAGTGGTCCTAGGGATTGGCACAGTCTTTCTCGTAGTAAAGTTTTTTTATTTTCCTTGGTGTGGACTGACTTTACTGTCTGTCCTACCTTCTTGTCAGCTGCTATCTATCGTCCATTCTTTAAATATTTTTTTTACATTTTCTCAGTTTTTTCTGTGTTTTAATAGTAGAAGCGAAATATTACTTTTCGGATATTAAAGAAGAGTAAAATCTCGTTCTAGATAGCAATTTTCATTGAAAATTTTTTAGCTGTTTCTAAGAAAATGCCGTTTAAACATTACTGTAAATGCGACATTTGAAGTTCTTTTTCACAAGAATCTATTAAGTTTTCGAAAAACTTCATGTAAAATCGTTTGAGGTACTCACAAATGCAATAGTGTTTACAAATTGCTGAAAATGTGCTTATTATTGGCGTGAGAAGTATTTTTATAAAATTACATTTTGTACTTTTTGAAGAAACAAAAGAATATTCCAAAATAAATTTAATGTCTTTTAAACCGTGCCATTAGCAATAAACGATGGAAACTTCTGAAGAAAACATTTGGAGCTATTTTTGAGAAAATGTCATTTTAACGCTTCTGAAAATGTGGAATTTTGTGCTCTTTTTAACAGAAAACTGTTGAGTTTCCGAGAAAACTTTACATGACATTATTTAAAGCACATGAACTCGTGAATACAATAATGTGAACAAATTGCAAATACAATTATTAACGTCGTGAGAGGCAAGAAAAAATAATACATATTTTCGTAATTCTTGAAAAAACAAAAGAATTAAGGAAAATCTCATAGCGTACATTTCGTACTATTCCTACAAAAAGTATAAAGAAGCAATCTGGAGCTGTTTTCGAAAAAATCTTGTTTTTGTAATTTTTTTAAATTGCACATATTTCACGCAATATTGCCCAAAAACTAGTACAGGTTTTAAAAAATGTACATGACCTTATTGAAAGAACTAAGTATGGAGAACAAATTTCATTTGAAGGAATCATTTCTATCTTCAATTTTGTAGCCGTAGGAAGACGCCGAAAAAAATTCAAACTTTCAAAAGTTTCGACAATTTAAGAGTTAACAGCGAACATTAGGACCAATGCCACCTTTATATGTGTATTTTACTTTTTTCTTACAAGAAATTTAAAGAAAACATTTGAAGCCATTTTTGAGAAAATTTTGGCCCTGAGGCTTGATTAAATTAATGAATGTTTCTCAATATCGCAGAGCTTTCACTCAGGCCAGATCGACAGGTATTTGTTCAGTTTGGAAAAAAGCATGCGAATAGTTCAGGTGCTAGTGTTGTTCTCATTCACCGGACAGACGGACGCTTTTGAAAAAATACACTTTTCCGGTATCGGGGCACCACAAAACGTGTATTTCCGTTGAAATCTCGAAATCGATTTTCCACAGCATTACATAACTTTCTCTATACTACGTTATATTACTCCGTATATACGTACGTATACGAGTAAGTTAAAATTGAAACCATACTTATTCCTTTGTGCACGATTTTTCCACAGGAATATTCGTTTAAATCTATTTTTGTGGGTCTTTGATAGCGCAAAATCGACTGACGGCAAAAAGTCTGTCCGTGACCAACGCTAGCGGCTAAACCGTTAAGCAGATTTTCTCCAAAATTACCGGTAGCTCAGTGCATCAACTGAGCACTGCAGCGCCTCTGACCGGGAGGTCCTAAGTTCAGGTCCTGACAACGGCAGGATTTTCGACACTAGCTTTTCAGCTGGGTCGAATTCAGTCACTGTCTGGAGGAGAATTCTAGCTGCCGGCTGCTCTGATCGGTAGTTTTCCGTGGTTTCTCCGATCAACATCAGGCGAATGCCGGAGCAGTACCCTAACAAACGAGCCACGGACCGCGCGCGATCTGTCCTTCCTCTTCCTTGTCCTATTCTCTCCCTTTACACACACACTTAACATGCATTACACTACTACATATTCCGGGAGACCAGTCGGGAGATTAGAGCTTGTCCCGGCTGGGTCGGTGCCCCGTTGGTGGGAGAGTCCTGGTTAGGGGAAGATCCCGCTAGCCGACGGTAGGTCGGCGCCGGATCTCGCCATCCAGCGGGGGAAGATCACTGCCATCTCCCGAGGTACAACATGCATTACACTTACGGGACTAACGACCTAAGCTGTTGACGCGCCCGGAATCTCCAATCTCCAAAATTGATTTTCCCCGATCGTTCTGGTTGATGTCGCGGCCCCTCTAAGTCGAAAACGATATTTTAATTTTGGGGAGTAATTTACATGAAGCTCCTGGGAGTTCCGAAATTTCACTTTACGCCGCTCCTATTCATCCGATTTGCATGATTGATACGGCGTTGGATTCAGGAAGCACGTCGTCATCGCGCTATAAGCCCACATTTTTTAATTTCTTCCCGAAACTATGAGAAATCATTTAAAAAATTTTTTGGAAATATTTTTTGAAAAAAAGGCATCGTAGCGTGAATTCTATTTTAAAAAGGAGTCCAATGCCGTTTACAGATCGAAAATCGGACAATTTGTTCAGACGTTATCGGTCTAGTAAATTTTGCTTATTTTGGTGCTGTCACGTGGTGGTGGCAAATTGAACTAGTGTCGGTACATTTAGCCTTAAGAGGCGCGTTTGCACCCTTCGACGGTTACACAACGCAACTCCCCCAAGTCTTTCTGCGAACTGTTTGCGATTCGACGCGCGGGCTGTGGCAATCCCTCGCGTGATCCGTTCTCTTTTCGTGGAGGCAACCTGCTCATCGGTTGCCAAACCGCTCAACACAGAATGTCAGTAGTACGAAAATTTAATAAAAAATGTAGCAATTTTGTTGAAAAGTTTGAAAATGTCCCAGGAGCTTCATGTAAATTACTCCCCAAAATTAAAATATCGTTTTCGACTTAGAGGGGCCGCGACATCAACCAGAACGATCGGGGAAAATCAATTTTGGAGATTGGAGATTCCGGGCGCGTCAACAGCTTAGGTCGTTAGTCCCGTAAGTGTAATGCATGTTGTACCTCGGGAGGTGGCAGTGATCTTCCCCCGCTGGATGGCGAGATCCGGCGCCGACCTACCGTCGGCTAGCGGGATCTTCCCCTAACCAGGACTCTCCCACCAACGGGGCACCGACCCAGCCGGGACAAGCTCTAATCTCCCGACTGGTCTCCCGGAATATGTAGTAGTGTAATGCATGTTAAGTGTGTGTGTAAAGGGAGAGAATAGGACAAGGAAGAGGAAGGACAGATCGCGCGCGGTCCGTGGCTCGTTTGTTAGGGTACTGCTCCGGCATTCGCCTGATGTTGATCGGAGAAACCACGGAAAACTACCGATCAGAGCAGCCGGCAGCTAGAATTCTCCTCCAGACAGTGACTGAATTCGACCCAGCTGAAAAGCTAGTGTCGAAAATCCTGCCGTTGTCAGGACCTGAACTTAGGACCTCCCGGTCAGAGGCGCTGCAGTGCTCAGTTGATGCACTGAGCTACCGGTAATTTTGGAGAAAATCTGCTTAACGGTTTAGCCGCTAGCGTTGGTCACGGACAGACTTTTTGCCGTCAGTCGATTTTGCGCTATCAAAGACCCACAAAAATAGATTTAAACGAATATTCCTGTGGAAAAATCGTGCACAAAGGAATAAGTATGGTTTCAATTTTAACTTACTCGTATACGTACGTATATACGGAGTAATATAACGTAGTATAGAGAAAGTTATGTAATGCTGTGGAAAATCGATTTCGAGATTTCAACGGAAATACACGTTTTGTGGTGCCCCGATACCGGAAAAGTGTATTTTTTCAAAAGCGTCCGTCTGTCCGGTGAATGAGAACAACACTAGCACCTGAACTATTCGCATGCTTTTTTCCAAACTGAACAAATACCTGTCGATCTGGCCTGAGTGAAAGCTCTGCGATATTGAGAAACATTCATTAATTTAATCAAGCCTCAGGGCCAAAATTTTCTCAAAAATGGCTTCAAATGTTTTCTTTAAATTTCTTGTAAGAAAAAAGTAAAATACACATATAAAGGTGGCATTGGTCCTAATGTTCGCTGTTAACTCTTAAATTGTCGAAACTTTTGAAAGTTTGAATTTTTTTCGGCGTCTTCCTACAGCTACAAAATTGAAGATAGAAATGATTCCTTCAAATGAAATTTATTCTCCATACTTAGTTCTTTCAATAAGGTCATGTACATTTTTTTAAAACCTGTAGTAGTTTTTGGGCTATATTGCGTGAAATATGTGCAATTTAAAAAAATTACAAAAACAAGATTTTTTCGAAAACAGCTCCAGATTGCTTCTTTATACTTTTTGTAGGAATAGTACGAAATGTACGCTATGAGATTTTCCTTAATTCTTTTGTTTTTTCAAGAATTACGAAAATATGTATTATTTTTTCTTGCCTCTCACGACGTTAATAATTGTATTTGCAATTTGTTCACATTATTGTATTCATGAGTTCATGTGCTTTAAATAATGTCATGTAAAGTTTTCTCGGAAACTCAACAGTTTTCTGTTAAAAAGAGCACAAAATTCCACATTTTCAGAAGCGTTAAAATGACATTTTCTCAAAAATAGCTCCAAATGTTTTCTTCAGAAGTTTCCATCGTTTATTGCTAATGGCACGGTTTAAAAGAAATTAAATTTATTTTGGAATATTCTTTTGTTTCTTCAAAAAGTACAAAATGTAATTTTATAAAAATACTTCTCACGCCAATAATAAGCACATTTTCAGCAATTTGTAAACACTATTGCATTTGTGAGTACCTCAAACGATTTTACATGAAGTTTTTCGAAAACTTAATAGATTCTTGTGAAAAAGAACTTCAAATGTCGCATTTACAGTAATGTTTAAACGGCATTTTCTTAGAAACAGCTAAAAAATTTTCAATGAAAATTGCTATCTAGAACGAGATTTTACTCTTCTTTAATATCCGAAAAGTAATATTTCGCTTCTACTATTAAAACACAGAAAAAACTGAGAAAATGTAAAAAAAATATTTAAAGAATGGACGATAGATAGCAGCTGACAAGAAGGTAGGACAGACAGTAAAGTCAGTCCACACCAAGGAAAATAAAAAAACTTTACTACGAGAAAGACTGTGCCAATCCCTAGGACCACTACTTTTAACGAAGATGGTGACGGGAATGGTGTTAGGGTTAACTGAGGGCTCCCGGCGCCACTTTAAAATGGCTGTATCTTAAATATTTTTTTGGTGCAAACGAAAAATCTGGTGAAACAATCCGGTACAAACGTGGTACAAACGATTTACAATGTTTCCAATTTTTTTACGTTGGTGGCGGTGCCAATAGGAGTGGTCACCAGCTCAATCGAAATGGTGTATCTTGTAAATGGTTTTGGTACAAACGAATGTTGTGTTAGAAACGGGTGCAAACGAATGATAATGATTTCAGTGGTTTTCTCTGTGGTGGTGATGCTAACTTCACAGACATGTGACCTGACCTTTTTGACAGATTTTGTGGTTCACCTACCTAAATTAAATATTCAATGACAAGGAAGTGATCATTTAATATTTGATGTAAAGGAAACAATGGAAGGATTTGAAGTGAAAATAATCCTTTGAAATAATGAGATTGCGAGCAAAGATTTCTACCATTTTCCAAATTTCAGATCTCTCGATTCTAATGTTGATAAAATGTGGCCAGATTTTGAAAGATTTGCTGGATGATTGTAATAGTTTTCAGACCTTATTAACACAGACCCGAAAATATGTTTTAATAATTTATTTCTTTGTCGTTTGGACCCAAGATGGCATCTTTTTCAAAAAATCTAAAAATAGTGAAAGATTTTACATTCACGTTATGGTTATTAAATCAATAAATTGTAAATCATGATGAATAATAAAGCAACACATTATAAGATTCGTAATTGATCGATAGAATTACCGGTAGCGGTAGCTCAGTGCATCAACTGATGTCTCTGCAGCGCCTTTAACCGGGAGGTCCTAGGTTCGAGTCCTGACGGCCGCAGGATTTTCGACACTAGCTCTTCAGCTAGGTCGAATTCAGCTGCTGTCTGGAGGAGAATTCTAGCGGCCGGCTGCTCTAATCGGTAGTTTTCCGTGGTTTCTCCGATCAACACCAGGCGAATGCCGGAGCAGTACCCTACCAAACGGGCCACGGACCGCGCGCGATCTTTCCTTCCTCTTCCTTGTCCTATCCTCTCCCCTTACACACACACTTACACTAACATGCACTACACTACCCCATATTCCGGGTGACCGGTCGGGAAGTTAGAGCTTGTCCCGACTGGGGCGGTGCCCCGCTGGTGGGAGAATCCTGGTTAGGGGGAAGCCCCACTAGCCGACGGTAGGTCGGCGCCGGATCTCGCCATCCAGCGGGGGAAGATCACCGCTATATCCTGAGAAAAAAACATGCACTACACTAACGGGACTAATGACAAAAGTAGTTGTCGCGCCCGGAAACACGAAAAAATCAATCAATCAAAAGAATTAGAGCAGGAAAAGAAAATTGCGCAGGAGACTTTTGAAAGCATATTCTCGATAGGGAGGGAAATAATTGGTCGGGGTTTTACAAATATGTTTGCAGAAGAAGAGAAAATAAGGAAGACATTCCTATCGTTAGAGATACCAAAAGCGCGTTACTATACTTGCGTTTTTCTAACGTGGCGGCTGAGGGTAGTATCTCCAAGATGGAATTCGGCACGACTTTTTGAGTCATTGTTAGTCCTGCCGCTAGAGTCGCTTGATCTACAGCACTGCTTGATGCGGTCGCGATCATGCGATTCCTGGCGGTAGGACTGAGAATGACTCAAAAAGTCGTTTTGAATTCCATCTTGGAGAGACTACCCTCAGCCGTCACGTTAGAAAAACCCAAGTATAATAGATGATTGGAAGAAAGCAAGCGCATTCAATGCCTACTTCTGTTCCGTTTTTAAAACTAAATCTCGCCACACAAAGATATCGAGGGAGGCTTCTGGGGAAAGTGATGCTGCTCACTTATACAAAGAAAGGCTAAAACTTTACTAGAGCGTCAAAAATCAAAAGCGCGTGGAAACGTAAGCAGCAAGATGAAGGTGTATGCACATCTTCAGCAGATGTTGCATTATCATTAATTACTAATTGCAAATTGCGATGCTAAGTTGATATCAAGTTAGCCGAATCTTAATACCAGGGTCAAATGAAGAGCGACAAATTTTTTTTTGCGTAACAAATTAGCGACAAAAAAGCGACAAATTTTGAGCCTAGTTTCAATAATTTTTGAAAACTTTGCGATTCTAACTTTATGGAGGTACTGGGCGGGCGTTCTTTCAGCGCCCACCGCGAAGGGCTAGGCTAAAGTGGCCGTGGGGGAGGGGTTCCGGGATTTCCAAATCCGATATGGCACTGGGACAGTGGTTCTCGAATATCATTGTGAATGCTCACTCCAAGTTCACTGCGGGAAGGGGGGAAGGGGGGATCAGGTATATTTTCCGAAATTTCACTTTACGCCGCTCCTATTCATCCGATTTGCATGGTTGACACGGCGTTGGATTCAGGAAGCACGTCGTCATCGCGCTATAAGCCCACATTTTTTAATTTCTTCCCGGAACTATGAGAAATCATTTTAAATTTTTTTTGGAAATATTTTTTGAAAAAACGGCATCGTAGCGTGAATTCTATTTTAAAAAGGAGTCCAAAGCCGTTTACAGATCGAAAATCGGACAATTTGTTCAGACGTTATCGATCTAGTAAATTCCGTGTGATAGTGCTGCGATCTATTGATTTTTCCTATAAGTATTTTTCGGTGCATTTAGCCTTAAGACACCCTTGCGCCTGCGACCGCCGATCCTTTCCCTGCCTGAGCCGCTGCCACCGCCTCCGCCTTAGACGAAAACGCGTGTCCCAGGATATGCGCGGCCGGAGCGGCGACCTCCCCCACCTCCAAGAGGCACCGATTGCACCCCCGCACGTGGCGCAAAGCGGCCGACCCCCATTGCCAGCCAACGCCTTCACCACTCAGCCGCCTTCGCTCGGAACAAAAGGCGGCGAGAACACGTAGCAGCTGGCAAACCGCCCCTGTCAGCCGCCGCTGGCCACGAAACGCGAATTCCCCAGCGGAGGCACCCGCGCATCCTCAGCTATAACCGAGGGTTCACTATAGCCGAGTTCACTATAAACGGATTGAATGATTGATTGATTGATTTTTTCGTGTTTCCGGGCGCGTCAACTGCTTTGGTCATTAGTCCCGTTAGTGTAGTGTTTTTTGTTTGTGTTTTTCTCGGGAGGTGGCGGTGATCTTCCCCGTTGGATGGCGAGATCCGGCGCCGACCTACCGAGTCGGGACAAGCTCTAAGCTCCCGACCGGTCTCCCAGAATATGTGGTAGTGTCGTGCATGTTAGTGTAGGTGTGTGTGTGTAAGGGAAGAGAACTCGTGGCTCATTGCAAAGTCGCAAGCCTTTCACCACTGAGATCCGGGATCGATTCCCGTCGAATCTCATGTGAAATTTGTTCCAACAAAACGAGTAAGGCTGCGTCACAAGGGCTAGTCCAACCCCTGTGAAGTGTCCTACACCCTACCCCTATCCTTATTCCTTCCTAATTCTGGCCGCTGGGTAGTGACGCAGGAGCGCGCGGTAGGAGGCACGTACGCGGAGATGCTACCTGGCGGTCCTCTTGACAACCGACTGCGACGAGACGCGACATTAACGGAGGATTACTCCAAAAAACAAGCGCTGTTAGTAATGGGAGGATTACTCCGAGAAGCGCAAAGCGCTCAACGCCCCCCAAGGGGTTTGGAGACGCGTTGCGTCAAAGTAGACGCAACAAGAGAATAGGACAAGGAAGAGGAAGGACAGATCGCACGCGGTCCGTGGCCCGTTTGGTAGGGTCGGCATTCGCCTGGTGTTGATCGGAGAAACCACGGAAAACTACCGATCAGAGCTGCCGGCCGCTAGAATTCTCCTCCAGACAGCGACTGAATTCGACCTAGCTGAATAGCTAGTGTCGAAAATCCTGTCGCCGTCAGGACTCGAACCTAGGACCACCCGGTCAGAGGCGCTGCAGTGAGCTACCGCTCCCGGTACTATAACCGGAGTCGGCTGTATTTTGTGAAATACGAGCCGGTAATATCACTTGCTTTTTGTAGTAGTTTGCAGTGGTAGACCGAATTCTGTTCTATGACGCGCGTATCGTTTTGAGTTTTGAACTTTGAGCATGTCACATGATTATGACGTTTTGAAAATTCATTTAGAAATTATGTACGGAAAATTTCGGGAAACGTTCAAGCAGAAATATGTAAAAATTCTGATTCTGAAAAATATATATTTTTGTTGCGCAGATTTTTTATACTTATTTGTAATATATTCAAGTGTGTTAATAAAATATAAAAAATAGCATTTTCATTTATGTTTCATTTGTTTTCAATTAACAAAAGAACAAACACTAAAAAGTATTAAGATATAAGAAATATACAAAGAATAAAAATATATAAAGAATATAAGAAATATATGGAGAATAAAATACATTAAGAATATAAGAATAAAAGTAATAAGATTTAAACTGATAAATGATTATTATGTTTTCATTTCATTAAATAATTACTTTATAGTATATCTCTTTAGAGATATCCGTCTGTTCTGGAACCCAACAGGTCCCCAAGCGCCTGGGACTCCTAGAGTTAAAGAAATGGTATTAAACAGAATGAGTCACGTAACTTTAGCACCTCCTGCAATTATTGAACGGTTGAAGTTATTGCAATGCAGTTTTCACAAACGTGCTAGGGGGAATGAACTGCGTCTGCAGTGGGCACTGGGGGGGGGGGGTCGAGAACCTCAGCAGCTGTCGTTGCCGGTCACAAGCTTGGGTAAAGGAGGAACGATTGATGTTGGGCCATCTTCCCACCGTCTGTAAAAACCATACATTATTAAACGCTGAACAAAGCTGCCTCGGAACAAAGAATCGGATTTGAAACGACCCAGGCAAAGGAAAAGGAATCTGAATTTTCACGTTGGATCATGGAACATGAAAACATTATCACAACCAGGAAAACTGCAGGAGTTAGTGGATCAGATACTGAAAACTCAATTAAAGATTGTAGCCTTACAGAAATTTAATGGTCAGAGATTGTATGTATTAACAAAGATAACTCTATTCCATATTATAGCGGCCCAACATCCAGAAAGGGTCAAGCCGGAACTGGCTTTCTGGTGGAAAAATTATTACACAATAATATAATAAATTTTATACTGATCTCTGAAAGACTATGCAGAAAAAGACTGAAAGGCAAATATAATAATCTTACGTTAGAGAATGTGTATGCCCAAACAAATGAGCAACCTGATGAGCTGAAAGAAATCTTTTACGAGGAGTTGCAAAAGTCATAGATCAAGTACCTAAGTGTGACACACTTTAGGTGATTTTAATGCACAATTAGGGAAAGAGAAAGCATTTCAGAATGGGTACCTGCTTTGAATTTGTTTTCTAGAGTTTTCTTGACATTCTGAATGAATTGAAACCATTTTTATTTATGTTTTAGTATAAGTACATATTTTCCCATATTTTATATTTTACCACTATTTTTAACATATTTCGTTACATTCGAATATTACTTGTACAAAAAAATCAAATAAGAATTTCCCAATAATATTCCGGGAATCTGTTTTTCTGATAAACATAGCAATGTAGCACTGCACATTTATGTCCTCCTGACCTTCGCTCAGACTGACCCTCTGCCCTTGCTTCTCAGAGACCGCGTAGGATGAGCGGATGGTCAAGAAGCAGAAGTGCACGCAATCACATGCTTTCTCGTGTTACATTCAACCCACGCGTAACACAATATTAATCGGACAAACATTGTTTAGAATGTCCGTCTTATCGCGCTTCCTGAGCCCCAACTAGATACCTTCCTACCTCAGAAATGCGAAAATCGGAACCTATCACTATTAGCTCTCCACTACGAGTCACGTATGCACCGGCTCTTCGTAAATCTACAGACTGTACTTTGAAGTATTTTACGTTTCATATACCACTCTTATTGAGTGGTGTGGACTGGTGCGAGACAATGCCAAAAATCGCAGCGACATCCAAAGAGTTAGTGGCTAGATACATCCGCGAGTTTCCTAATGAAACCTTCAGAAGTGACTCGAGTATATTGTACTGCGTATGCTGTGAGAAAAAGGTTTCAACCTCCCAACGGTTTCAAGTCATGCAGCACATCGCTACAGTAAAACACAGAGAAAACAAAGAAAGGAAATTGAAGCTTCAGCAAACATTCCTGACATCTTCACCTGATGTTCAATCAAGTAAGTCAGTTTTCTTTACCGATTTGTGTCGTGCATTGGTTAGAGCCGATATTCCTATTTACAAAGTCAGCGACCCTGAGTTCAAGAGCTTCTTAGTAAAGTACACTGACAAACAAATTCCGGATGAAAGCACACTCAGAAAAAATTACATGAAAACTATTTGTTTGGAAACTGACTAAAATTCGAGAGGAAATAAAAACTAGTAAGGTCTGGGTTTCAATTGATGATACTGACGTTGAAGGAAGATATATTGCAAGTATTATTGTAGGAAAGATGTGCTCTGAATCTCCTTCGACACCATTTCTATTAAATTGTGAAGTTTTAGAAAAATGCAACCACGCTACAATTGCCATGTTTTTCAATGACTCGATGTGGCCTAATGGTATCATGCATGAAAACGTGTTGTTTTTAACCGATGCTGCTCCTTATATGGTGAAAGAGGGGAGTGCATTAAAAGTGTTCTACTCAAAGATGATTCATCTTACGAGCGTAGTACATGCTCTTCATCGAGTGGCAGAAACTGTTCGACATCAATTTCCAGATGTCGAAACTTTGATTTCCACTGTTAAAAAAGTATTTTTGAAAGCACCAAGCAGAGTTGAAATGTTTAAAGACAGTCATCCTGAACTGAATTTGCCTCCAAAGCCGGTAATTACAAGATGCGGCACATGGTTAGAAGCAGCTACGTAAATATTATTGTGAAAACTTTGACCAAATAAAAGATATTCTTTTGAAGCTGGACTCCGAGTCATCTGCGGCACTACAAAAAGCAAAATCATCGATTTATGATTCTATTCTGAGATACAATTTGGCTTTCATTTCAGCAAATGCAATTTTTTAGTAAATGCTATCGCAAAGCTTGAGGCTCAGAACATGCCATTAGCTGCTAGTATTGAAGTTCCTAGTGCATTAGCAAAATTAAAAGACATAACAGGTGAAAACACAGAAAAAATTAAAAAGAAATTACAAGTTTCTTTGGAGAAAAATCCAGGCTGGAAAGACATGAAAATCATTGCCAACATTCTCAGCGGAGGAAAAGACACCTCAATACTGGAACTAGAACTGCATCCAATGGACACATCAGCGTTCAAATATGCTCCAATTTCTTCTGTAGATGTGGAATATTCCTTCAGCCGCTAAAAATCTATTTTGAGAGCTGATCGACATTTTCTCTTTGAACACTTGAAAATGCACGCTGTATCTAACAATTTTAAACTCTAACTTCAATTTTTATTTTCATATTTTTATTTTTTTCCTACATATTTTTGAAAAAATAAATACATATATGTACGAATTTTGATTTTTTTATTACAATAAAATCCGTTCCCTAGTAATGATTTAATTATAGCAAGCACGAGATTTCAACACAAGGAGATATATAAGAAAACTTGGGTCTCTTCCGATCAAAGCACAGTAAATTAAATTGATCATGTTATGATAAATATATCTAAAATAGACTTAATCAAGTATGTCAGATCCCTGCGGGGCTCAAATAGAGATTCTGACCACTTTCTTGTAAAAGCCATTATAAAACAAAAGCTTCCTAAAATATACAAAATAAAATTAACTAAAGTGGAAAAATGGAACTTAGAAAACATCCAGGACCCAATGAAAATAAACCAATATAAAAGAGTGATGCAAGATAACTTAAAAGAAAAAAGAGAGGAGATAGATGATGATTGGGAAAAATTTAAGAAAATAATTACAGAGACCGCGAAGGCGAAGAAGGAAGAGTCAAACTAAGGAGGGAAAGAGTCAAACTAAGATAAGGAATGAATAGTGAGATAGAGGATGTGCGGATGATATTAAAAAAAAAAAAAAAAAAAAAGCTTTACAAGTAAGGACAAGGATAAGACATGAAGATTATGGGAATGAAAGAAGAATCGCAAACAGATTATATAGAAAAAGGATTGGATTATTGCGAAAAACGAAACAATGAATGATAATTATAAACACAATGAAACGCGGAAGTTTTTTGGTGAACTAGGAGATAGTAAGAAAAGGATGATGAGACAGATAAACTGATGTAAAGATGAACAGGGTAGAATGTTGATACAAGAAGCACAAGTACTAGAAAGGTGGTTGGTTAGTTAGTGATTCCGGGCTCGTCAACAGCTTAGGTCATTAGTCCCGTAAGTGTAGTGCATTTCCCCCCTCAGGAGATGGCGGTGATCTTCCCCGCTGGATGGCGAGATCCGGCGCCGTCCTATCGTCGGCTAGCGGGGTTTCCCCCTAACCAGGACTCTCCCACCAGCGGGACAGCGCCCCAGCTGGGACAAGCTCTAAGATCCCGAACGGTCTCCCGGAATATGTGGTAGTGCATGTTAGTGTGTGTGTGTGTGTTTGTACGGGGAGAGGATAGGACAAGGAAGAAGAAGGAAAGATCGCGCGTGGTCCGTTTATTAGGGTACTGCTCCGGCATTCGCCTGGTGTTGATCGGAGAAACCACGAAAACCTACTGATCAGAGAAGCTGGCCGTTAGAATTCTCCTCTAGACAGGAACTGAATTCGATCTAGCTGACAAGCTAGTGTCGAAAATCTTGCCACCGTCGAGACTCAAACCTAGGACCTCCTTGTCAGTGACATCAGTTGATGCACTGAGCCACCGCTCCTGGTGATCTATTCAGAAGTAAGCTACTTTCAAAGAGTGTAAAACTTTCACTTTATAAAGTCGCAATAAGACCTGTAATAACATGTGCCAGAGACCTGGACCCTGAAGGAAAATGACATTAGAAGGCTAAATGCATTTGAAAGAAAAATAATGAGAAAGATCTTTTGTCCTATAAAGGTTGCAGGCGACTTCTGGAGGATAAGGAATAATCATGAAATTGAAGGCATCATAAAATCTAAAAACATTATAAATCACATTATCTCACTTCGGCTTGGCTAGTTT
This sequence comes from Teleogryllus occipitalis, assembly GCA_011170035.1. NCBI lineage: Eukaryota > Metazoa > Arthropoda > Insecta > Orthoptera > Gryllidae > Teleogryllus > Teleogryllus occipitalis. Next base: position 127,344 of record BLKR01001598.1, on the reverse strand, counting down.
GGACACCTATATCGAATGCAAGAATAAATAATTGTCAAGAAGATTTATATTTGGTACCCGACTGCAGTAAGAAAGAAAGGGAGACTAAAAATCAGATGTATAGATGATGTTTTGAAGGACATTAAGAGACTAGGGATTAGGAATTGGTATGAGGTGGTTCAAGATAGAGGAAAATGGAAGACAATTTTGGAGCAGGCCAAGACATCCAGAATGTTGTAGCGCGTTAGAAGAAGAAGTAGAAAAAAAGAAGCATAAGAGAATGGGGCTAGTTTATACTACATTTATTTATTTCCATTTTATCACATTAATTTATGAGAAACTAGCTGACCCGGCGAACTCTGTTTCGCCTTAACAGCCGGTCCCATCTTTTTCTCGCGTCGCACTCACTGTGAGAAACTGTACTATCGTTGTTGCACTGCGTACGTGCAAAAACGTGCGTTCTCACACAGGAACGATGTCGAACGGGGTAAACAGTATCCTATGTCCGTCTCCAGGCTCTAAGCTTCCTGCTCACCAAATCGGTACAGCTGTTCTTGAGTTATAAATAGTGTAACTAACACGACTATATACAGATATAACGGCGAACGAAAGGCGGCTATCATTATCGCCTTGTTATCAGTGCGGCTTTATAACAATGGGTTACAACTGGCAACAATGACCGCTAACATGCGAAATCACGCGAAAACGTGCGTTCTCACACAGGAACGCTGTCGAACGGGATAAACAGTACCCTATGTCCGTCTCCTGGCTCTAAGCTTCCTGCTCACCAATTTTCAGCCAAATCGGTACAGCCGTTCTTGAGTTATAAATAGTGTAACTAACACGACTTTCTTTTATATATATAGATTGAGGTAACATTGATTTTTCAAATGGAACTATACATATTTTTAGTCTATCATGACGAGCGCAAAAAGACGAAACCAGTGATATACATATATTGGATAAACATTTTTTGTAGTAATTTTGATTTTTTGTGACTCGTGTTTAACGGTTATTGTAACGAACCGAGTGCGCGTTAGCAGGGAGAGCGCTGCGTGACCTTGGGTGGTGGACTGTTACATTCAATATACCCGTTAAATACGAACGTCAAAAAAATTTAAAAAAACTGAAAAAATGTTTAACACATGATTTTATGTATATATTGTGACTCAACGCTTTATGAAACGGACGGCGGCGGCGTGGGTAGGGGCCGTCCGCGGTTGGTCATCGAGATGCAAATATAATAATAATAATAATAATAATAATAATAATAATAATAATAATAATAATAATAATAATAATAATAATAATAATAATAATAATATTGATAATTTAAATTTCCTTAACAGGAAATCGAGGACTAAAGGAGGGTTCTTGCCTGCGTTGTTCCACACCTTTCCCACGAAAAAGAAAAGAAAGTGCAATGTTACGAAAAACAAACAATGACATTTAATGAAAACTGTAGTACACAGACATCTGCAAGTTTCTAAACAAACACAAAAGCAACAGCACAGAAATAGTCACAACAGTGTACAATTGTCTGGCTGCCTGTACCCAAATACAAGAACAAAAAAAACAAGCAAATCAACAAAGAAGTACTGTTTCTAGAACTATTCTGAGAATTATAACCATCTAACATCCTTTTTTAAAAATAATGGAAAATCAAATTATTAACTTTGAACAAATGATTAAGTCCCTTGGAATTAATATTATCATTCCAATTAATTTATACAACACTTATGTTCCTTCACTCCAAAACAATTCAGATTTATACATTCTTCATCACAATTCCCTCATTTCAATAATAAATTCACATCCAATCACGATCAACACACAGCAATAGAACTTTGATTTCCAATGTAAACTCTAGAATAAACATTCCACACTATGATCAACACACATTAATAGAAATTTAATTTACAATATAAACTTTAGAATAAACATCCTACACCATTTCTCCAGAAATTGTATAAAAAATATTCATGACTGACAAAGTTTTCTTATACCTTTTGATAAATACTCAAGAAAGTAGGGTGTATCATTACCCAAAGTTTTAATGATAATACTAGTTCATTACCATACAAGTAATCATTGCAACATTTCCTTTCTCTTTATCCTGCATGGTCACATAGCATTCCTGCTACATGCTAATTCTACCTGCCATGAAATCACACCATATTAATTATGATCAGAAGGAAATCATGAATAAACATTGTAATGAAACGTTACAGACAGCAGTAAAAATAACTAACTGTCCTCCCACTGAGCTAATATTTTTCAGAATCTGTGGTATTAGACAATCTCCACTAAGATACTACATTACCACAGAAATTGCAAAGTCTCACTCCCAAATTGACCAAAATTAACAACTCTGGACATATTCCTTATCTAAATGATAATATTGGTTCATTACCATACAAGTAATCATTGTAACATTTTTTCTTCCACTTTATCCTGCATGATCACATAGCAATCCTGTTACATGCTAATTTTACATGCCATGAAATTACACCATACAAATTGTAATCAGAAGAATTCATAAATAAACATGTTGATAAAACTCTTTGGCAGTAGAAACAACTAACTGTCCTCCCACTCCTCTAATATTTTTCATAATCTGTGGTACTGGACAATCTCCAATAAAATACTACATTACCACAGAAATTGCAGAATTTCACTCCCAAATTGACCAAAATTGACAACTTAACACTTTCCTTACAGTAAGAGAACTGCAATACAAGTTGCAAATAAACAGTACATAATTGGCAGCACTACAAGTTAATAAAAGTGAAAGTTCACCTTTCTTTAAATTCTTCTCCCATGAATAAATAATCAGTTCACAATCCACACATGTACTTTGGTGATTGAACATTGATGCTTTACTATGCACAATTTCATTTACCAGTATTTCAAGTCTTCAACTCAGAATGATGCAATAGAACATCGTGCATTTCAAAGGATATTACACATCTCTCACAAAATATACTCACAGAAAGTCACTCGCCACTTGAAAATGTCAGAGCCGACCTCTCTAATGCTCCCCACAATTCTAAATTTTGATATCGCATACCAGCTTGAGGAGAGATTGATTCTCTAACCTCACACGTTTACGTTTCCGTCCCCTTTATCCTAACGTGCCTCTAACACTACGTCACATCATCTCGTGAAACAAATACTCCACAACCCACTCAATTACATTTTTCCATTTACCTCCTGTTTTGTGGTAGAGAGCTACATACCACTCATCACCAGCACAGTCCTGCTTCACACACCCGTCTCTCGGCACTTCAACATCCTCTCTCCTCCTAGCTCCCACATAAAAAAAAAAAAAAAGCTGGGTTGTCGGAGCGCTTCCAGATTTCGTCAGTCCCACTACATCAGCGAACTCTATCGCTAGCCTCGAGGTTTTGCCACGCCGGCTTGGAGCGCGCATTTTAAATTACCCCGCTGCACACGTCCCTCGCGTTCACGAAGCGCGGTGGTCCGTGTCGGGGCGTTACAATATATATATATATATATATATATATATATATATATTGAGACGAGCTCGAATATATGCCCTGGTAACGGACCGAACCATGTGTAAAAATTCCCAAGATACCGTCTTCGGCAGTTCCCTAATTTGAACGCGGCGCGAGAACCCCGTCACTCTCTGACGTCGACCGCGGCCGCGCCGAGCGAAACGCTTGTCCACGAATAAGAAATTCGAAAGATAAGCTTGGGAACGAGATCTTGTGATTGGCCGGTATCCGAAAAACGAGGGAAGCCAACGGCAAGAAATTTTTTCCGTTGAAAGTTGAAAGACTCTTAGGAAAATCTCGGAGGAGGACGGATCGCTGCGGAACGCGTCTCGCCAATCACGTCAAAACCGTTATAAGTGATGGTTAGTGAAGAGAAACCGGTCGCGGGTCGCTAGCAGTGAACTTCACGCGAGATTGTTTCATCCGAGTACGGGAAGAGAACGAATACTGTACTCGTTTTTTTTATTGATAATTCACGACGGAAATAAACGTGTATCAGTGGGAGCGAATTATGTGAATTCGGTGAGGGCTAAATCGGACTCTTTTCCGGCGTACGCCGAGCAGTTTTCTGCATCGCCGCTACGTCACATCACCGAAGCAAGGAGCCAAGGCGATAACCATACCTGAAACACCGCCAGAGAAGCATTTGTGTTGAGGAAGGAAGACGGGCGCAGAGGCGAGGCCGAGGCAATTCTCAGCCGAGAAAACTGGTGCGGAAACGCAGCGGAAGGAGGGGCGGAGGATCGTGGAGGCCAGGCTACCCCGGCGCGTCGCCAGCACGAGCCGTCGTACCAGCGCGAGAGCCCGGAGGTCGCGTAAGGCGCGATCGCCACGTTCTCCAAACGCCGAGGCGCCAAGGCGCCGCTCGCAGCACTCGACTAGGCCAGTTCACGTAAAACCTCATTGGAGAAGCGTGAGTACCCGTGCGACAGAACGGTCGCAGTAACGAAAAATATGTAATCGAACAATGTTAAACCACACTATTCTTTTAAAAGCTTTTCAAATGTTACGCATTTCAAGCCACATTTGTGAATGCTGGCGTGTGGAACTCTTGAATGAAAGCTATGTTAAGAACATAAGTGATTAGTTTGCTTTAAACAAGTCACCCAGTTGATTGAGTGTTTAAAGAGGTTTATAAAGTGTTCAAAGTTCATATAGTAAATTTATCTGTAGTCTGTGCTGAGTTTTCTAAGCATTGGTGGTTGAAGTGTATTGTGAATTAAAAACCACTTTTAAGAAACGAAAGCAATTTAGCGCAGGGAATTTAAAACTTTGTGTTCTTTGTGTCCTTAAGACGAAGGTATTCCGACACCAACTGGTGCATGAATTACAAGATTATTTAATGAATGATGAAATAAGGTTTTTTTTATGAGGTATCAGTGACTGCTTCGAATATGAATTTCCGAGCACGAAGGTTGTGTTCTAAATGTGATTATTTGTGAAGGGTTGTTATTTTTGTTGAATTTGTGTGTTGTGTTTTTTTCTTTTTGTTTCTTGATTGTAGAATATACAGCCTTGTATGCCAGAGCCACAAGTGTTTTGCTTTGAGTACAAACCTGCCCGTAGTCCCCACCCAGGTGCATTTCCAGACATAAGCCTCATCAAGGCAAACGATTCGAAACAACTCGAGAGGTCTGACGTCGGGACGGCAGTGAACTGTCGAACGACGCCGGTAACGCCCACGCGATCTCACACATCCTTAGGGCTAACGACTCCTTATCGCAACAGAGTTGTATTATGCGCGGCGCGTCGGAGGGAAGGCCACGACGTGTGTTCCGTCGCAAAATATATATATATATATATATATATATATATATATATATATATATATATATATATATATATATATGCTGGATTGGATTTCTTCTTTTTACGCTCATGACAAGACAAAAAACGTTATAGTTCTATTGGAAAAAACAAGGTTACCTCAATATCTTGTAAAATACAAGTGATAAAATGGAAACGAACGCATACATCAATTAGCCCCATTCCCTCATACACTTACGTGAAAACTGCATTGGAATAATTAGAACCCTTCAAAAATCACAGGAGGTGCTAAAGTTAAGTGACTCAACCTGTATATTGTGATGAGCCGTCTGTGAAATCGGAAGCCATATGGATGCCAGTGTATGGCGCCAGGCATTCCGGTTGAAGATGAGTGCCGAGATACTCACCTTGTAAAATACTTACCTCGTGACTGGTTCCCGATCTCCGGTTACAGAGATCGGGATGGGTCTCGCGCAGCGCCAGGTGCAGAGACTTATTTCAGGGTGGGGCTACTCTGAGTCAGAGTAACATGGATGTATTATCTGGATTTAATTTCCCCGTTTTAGAGAATAAAGCAACACTATTTGCTTACCAGAGGGCAGCCAATTGGCGTACACTTATTTTTTTTTAATTTTAAATGACCCTTCTTGTCTTGATATTTCTAAATTACAAAGTGAATTAATATTTAAGTAAGATGAGAGATATTGCACAAACTTTATTGTCACGAATATTGGAATTTGACCTTTCATATGTTATTAGCTGATACAATTACTCTTTATCTGGCTCCTACCTGCGATTCTGTCTTTCCTTCACAATAATGACCGTCGGATGATGGCTCCCGGTTTTCCGGCAGGTTACCTGGATGACAGACGAAAGACGAATTCGATGCAACGCAATGCCCGGCGTTCTCGCACTGGATGTCGCTGCGGTGAGCTCACTCGGTTTGCTAGAGCAAGGCGCGCACGGCGCAGTCGCGCCCTTTCCTCAGCTTCAAGTCCAACTGCTCTCGCTCTCGATGGGATTCGGCCCTGGCAAGCAGCGGCTCGGCCCAGCTCAGCTCGTCTCAGATGCAAGTCGGGGACGCAGCGGCGGTCGCTTCTCATCCGTGTGGATCGTGGGCGGCAGCAACCATTATCAGTACGATGGCACATGACATTTCACTTATGAATCCGCACGGACCTGAATCAATTGAGGTAAAATTACGCGTCGCCCTGGCGTACGAGCATCTGATGTCTGATGAAAATCGTTACGAGAGATAGTTACTGTCGTAAAGAAATATCGCGCTCCGCTCCCACGTACACCTTCTATGTGCCGACGTTTTGTCTCTGTGTGTTCCCTCAGTTCTTGTTTCGTTCATCGGTTCCCCGTCCCTTCTTCCTCTTCTTCTTCTTCATGTGTCTGTTGCTGTTTGTCTCTATCTTCATAATTGTAGGAAGACGCGGAAAAAATTTTGAACTTCGGCAATTTTCGAAAAATCGGGGTCTTTAACGAACATGAGATCTACACCATTCTCTTAAACTTCCTTCAGACTACCCAACAACAACATTTAATCAAAAGCGCTCGAGCCATATTTTTGAGTTTTGAAAATGTCCCAGGGGCTTCATGTAAAGTACTCCTCAAAATTAAAATATCGGTTTCAAATTCAAGGTGCCTTGACATCAGGCAGATCGATTGAGGAATATCAATTTTGGAGAAAATCGGCTGAACGGTTTAGCCGCTAGCGTTGTTCACAGACGGATAGGCACAGGCGGACAGACGTTTTGCCGTCATTCGATTGTTCGGTACCAAAGACCCACAAAACATGGATTCTGGCTGTATCACATGTTAGGATTTTTTTCCTAAATTTAGCAACTGGATTTATTCACTTTTTCATTGCCAGAGCCATGTAATAAGAGTTTTTCTGCGGAAAATTCGCGTTTTTCTCGCGCATTACATAACTTTCTCTCTACTCCGAAGCGAGAAAGTAAAATGAAGATAGAGAAATTTGTCTCCAACAAAATGTTCTAAAATATCTGATCTTTAAAAAACTTAAAAAAACAGTTTTCACCTAATTTCTGCTTGAAATTATTGCAATTTACAAAAAACGAAAAAAATATGTAAAACTGTTCCAATTTTTTTCTTTCTCCACGGATAAAATATGGGACGCTTAAAAGAATGGTCGGTTTCATTTTTTGAACGCTGAAATTTTCGAAAACTGTGTGTCAGAAGTATGGGAGGGACACGTAATTTTTAAGCGTCGGCCGAAGTGAATTCGTCAGAGCGACTGCCTGGTGTAGCAGTAAAGCATACGGTGAGTTAACTCGTTAAAAAAAGTTCGAGTCTCAGTACGAAAGAAAAATTTGCTGGTTGAAAACACTTTGCAGGTTCATGTAGTACTAAAGACGTTACAAATAACGAGGGTGCGCTGTTGTAGCACCACTATTATATTACAATAAATTCCGTTCCCTATCGATAACTATTACCTGAATGGCTGAACCGGCTATTACCTGAAAAACTCCCAACTACTAATCGCGCGACTTTTCTTGACGTCTCGGGGTGCGGGGAGAGGAGGCTACTGCCTACGTCATATCAGACGCGTGTTGCCAACTGTAATATTATTAACACTATTCGCGCCTATTTCGCTCTTAGGACAGGACATTACAGACAAACAATTAGAACGAATCATGAAGTAATTAATAGCAACCACAGGGAAAAATAATTAATGAGTGGTAAAACTGCTTATTAATGAGATTTGTTATTAGTGTACGTACTTAATTAATTGTCATCTTCTGAATAACTGGAGTCATCGCTTGGATTTTCAGTGGCGTTTATTATGATGTCATCCACTGCGATTTCCATTATCCCGTCTTTTTCTAGTATTCTTCTTGTTTATGTACGTCGTATACGAAGGGCATTCGAAAAGTTCCGGGAATTTCCTTGCCGTCGCCAAATTTGCTGCAAGACAGGGTTTACATTCTTGTGGTAGGGGGCTGGGCATATCCGCCCGGGGAAAAAATTGGTCTGGACATGTTTCACTGCGCAGTGTCACTGCTCCGTGTCACGTGGAGGTGAGTGGTGGTTCGTCGTCGTAATGACGCACTTCGAACAACGTGTGTACATCAAGTTCATGTGCAAACTGGGAAAATCAGCTTCAAGAACGCTATCGACTCTGCTACATCGTGGCCTGGACAGTCTGTTACTGAACATTTCTATGTGCAATGGCAAAGCTTGCCTGATGCGGTTCGAAGGACGCACCGGGCCAAGTGACAAGGAAAGTGACCTCTGTATCACGATAACGCGCCAAGCCTACATAGTTTGTTGGGCGTAAATTCCTCTCTAAGAACATTCGTGTCTTTCCTCAACAACCGAACTCACTGGCTCTCGCTCCCAGACACTATTGGCTGTTTCCTACTCTGAATATGGACGTCAAAAGGAGACTTTTGCAACGTGGAGAACATGAAATCGAACGCGACGACTTAGCTCCGACAGGTGCCGAAAGAAGCCGTTGATTCCAACAATAGCAGGAACATGGAGCAAGTGTAAAGGGGCGGGGGCTCCAAATTCGAAGGTGATTAGTTACCACTGCCATTGATTATAACTAGGGAACGGATTTCCATGTAATTACATGTTTTTACACGAACTAGCTACCAGCATTCAATTATATGTTTTAGAGTTTACAAGACATTCTGAATGAATTAGAACTACTTTTATTTTACATATTTTTACATAATTACATTTTTTACATATTTTACCAATTAATACATATTTCGCTACATTTTAATATATTTATACGTCGTAACGGAACGTTTCAGACGCGCGTTTGCAATATATGTTGCAGAATCATCTTTCTTATAAATCAAATGTAATGCTACTTGGCTTCTATGACCACCATCTCTTCGCCATGAATTGACAAACTTACCTCCCCACCCCCTTACTGCTTACTTGGGGTAAACGATGGAGGATTTTTTAGAATAAAAGTATTTTTAACGACGTTCTTCCTCATGTTTCAAACAACACGTTCGTTACTCGATCGAAAACTAACAAATATTTTTTACAGTAAATTGTCTTATCGCGTTGTTCGATTTGCAGGGCTAGGTGTATACACTTGAACCCCCTCCCCTGGGATCCATCACTCGCTACACAGTCCTACTATTCACTTGTACACCGGCTTCTCGTAAATATTGGAATATATACTATGAACGTATTTTATATTTCGAATAAAATTCTTATATGTGAAGTTTATAGTATAATTACTTCGTAGAGATAGAACTTACTTTCAGCAACTCCGAATCCTTGTTAAGGACTGATCGGATTTTATGGTCGGGAAATGCTTGTAGAGAACAATTTTAAACACAATAATGTATTTTTATTTTACATATTTTCTATGTTTTCTTACATGTTTTGGAAAAAATAAGCACATATATATGTACATATTTTGCATTTTTTATTACAATAAAATCCGTTCCCTAATTATAACATTAACATCCTGCATCACTATTCCGGCAACTTTTTGAACGCCCCTCGTAAAATAGCAAATAAAAACACGTGGCACAGCGAAAACGCGCGAACTGAATTCACTCGGAACCAACGGTAGGCAGCCCTTATAATCTTGCCGAGATGTTCCGTGAGAGTCCAAGGTTTTGATCAGGCCGCGCCGAGTCGTGCAGGTTGTGATTTAGGGAGCTCAGACGTCAAGAAAAGTCGCGCGATTAGTAAACGAAGCGCGAGAGGTTAATCTAAATAAGCGTCTTTAATTTCTAAAAGTCCAAAAATTGAAATTAAAATGGCAATTAAGATTTAATTAAACCAATTGTGCTTTATTCGTACAAAAAATCTTTGGGCTGGGATTTGAACTCAAGTGCTTGGTTTTCTGAAGCACGAATCTCGATCTACGCGTACACTCGGTCACTTGCGGCGGCCTAAGTCGCGGGCCACTATCGCCGGCATCAACAACTACAGTACCGGCAGCGTGTAAAAGACTCTTCACAGTTCGATGCGCTGTTGCCACGCACTCCTACGCACATGGCACCGCCTCCATAAAGGCCCATTCACAATGCAAACATAAGCATAAGCATGGCGTTAACATAAAAGTTAGGACTACGTCTACAAGTGGACTCATTCACAATGCGTTCGCATAAGCATAACACGTAAGACGTTAACTTAAGAGCTTGCAAGCTTCAAGCTTCAAGCTTCTGTGCTATGCTTATGTCAGACATAAGGAATGAGCCAATCACAGTTCGTTAACTCAAAATCGAGTATCGAAGTCGATCGTGTCGATTCGTGTGCTGCGTCTCATAGCCAATAGAAACTCTTATTTTGCCTGTGTTTATGTTCGACATTGTGAATACGCCAACTCTTCGCTTGTGTTAATGTCTATGTCTATGTGTTATGCTTATGTTTGTGATTGCATTGTGAATGGGCCTTAAGAGATGAATGAAATCTCAAAACATTAACACTTACCGACAGGCGATGACTTGTCTTGATATCATGTTCGTAACCTTCGCCACAACCGAACCTTATCACCGGGAGCGGTAGCTCAGTGCATCCACTGCAGCGCCTCTGACCGGGAGGTCCTAGGTTCGAGTCCTGACGGCGATAGGGTTTTCGACACTAGCTCTTCAGCTAGGTCGAATTCAGTCGTTGTCTGGAGGAGAATTCTAGCGGCTGGCTGCTCTGATCGGTAGTTTTCCGTGGTTTCTCCGATCAACACCAGGCGAATGCCGGAACAGTACCCTACCAAACGGGCCACGGACCGCGCGCGATCTTTCCTTCTTCCTTGTCCTATCCTCTCCCCTTACACACACACACTTACACTAACATGCACTACACTACCACATATTCCGGGAGATCGGTCGGGAGCTTAGAGCTTGTCCCGGCTGGGACGGTGCCCCGCTGGTGGGAGAGTCCTGGTTAGGGGGAAACACCACTAGCCGACGGTAGGTCGGCGCCGGATCTCGCCATCCAGTGGGGGAAGATCACCGCCATCTCCGGAGAAAAAGCATACACTACACTCACGGGAATAATGACGTATCACCTCCCAAACCGCGTTGAAAACTTGATGCGCTTCGGGTGGCTTCGTTTTCTATTGGGCCTATCCGCAGTGCACCCGCAACTCTACTCACATCATTGCCGAGAGGTAATAATATTTCGCCGTTCATCTTTTCTACCTCGAAATTTTCGCGAAAACAAAAAAATTCATGATCCTCTTTAACACTACACTTTGCGCGATGTATGTGGTGTAGCCCTCACGAAACTCCTCAGCCTTGGCGTACAACTAAGTAATATAAAAATATAAAGTAATATTATAAATAAAAAACAGCCATTTCATACAGTAAAGATTTCCAGCAATACTAAGATATTTCTATTATTTTTTATCAATTTTGATATTACACGTTTTATAAACATATTTAAAACACGGAAATTGTAAAAAGACGGTTCGTCAGGTCGTAAATCAAATCCTCGACATTTGTCGGTTTGAGTACTCAAAAGCATATGAAATTGCCTACATTTCATAAGTAAGCACTATCTGAAACGTCTTCTGGAAGTTTATGGACTAGGTGAATTTTTATTAAAAAAGGAATTTTTGGTTAACATTTTTATAGAAAAAAATATTTTAATCAATTTATTACTCTATTTATAAATTGAAAGGCATCTACACGTCCATTTTTTAACAATTACGGCAAAGTTCATATCAAAAGCAAAGAAATAAAATAAATGACATAAAATGATTATTTTCTTAATTTAAACATGGAAAAACAGTTTTTTCACTGTAAGTACTTACCATGTAGATATTTTAGCCTCATATTTTGAATATACTAATATTTTCTACATCCAAAAATGTGGGGGAAATCTGAGTCGAATAGCAAACTAAGGCCGGAAACTCCCCTTATCCCGTTAGAGCCTTTTAACTCAACCGCTTTGCTCACCCCTCCGCCCACTTCCTTCAGCATCTGCTGTAAGTTGCCAACGATGCCAATAGCGTCCATCAGCAGAAGACCTCTCGTCTCTAGTTTTCTAATGGCTTTGAGTAGATGTCCAAAATTTGCTTTTATGTAGGCAAGGTGGTTCTTGATATTCGGGGACAAAACTCCCTTGGCTGGTAACTGCGTCATCGTTAAAATCTCCTATAATCTGAGATATTTCTTTGAAGTTATCCGCGTAGTACATGGCGGCTTCAAGCCAGGAACCCCATCTTGTCAACATGTGTTAATGCGGCGTTAATGCGGTGTTATGCAGTGTTAAAGCTAGTGGGGTTTCCCCCTAACCAGGACTCTCCCACCAGCGGGGCACCGCCCCAGCCGGGACAAGCTCTAAGCTCCCGACCGGTCTCCCGGAATATGTGTTAGTGTAGTGCATGTTAGTGTAGGTGTGTGTGTGTGTGTAAGGGGAGAGGATAGAACAAGGAAGAGGAAGGGAAGATCGCGCGCGGTCCATGGCCCGTTTAGTAGGGTACTGCTCCGGCATTCGCCTGGTGTTGATCGGAGAAACCACGGAAAACTGCCGATCAGAGCAGCCGGCCGCTAGAATTCTCCTCCAGACAGCGACTGAATTCGATCTAGCTGAAAAGCTAGTGTCGAAAATCCTGCCGCCGTCAAGACTCGAACCTAGGACCTCCCGGACCTGTTCTGATAAGGTCGAACATATGCATGAATAATCCGAATACAATTCATTATTGTAATATACACGTTTCAAAACATTTTTGACATTTTTATAGGGTATTCCTTGAGTAAATATTTGAAACTATTCTTTACATTGTACTATTCTTTACGGTTTCCTCTAATGAATTGCCGAATTCTAATGTACTTTGAATCGCTTTCAAATATTACATAAGTTTCAGTAAGATAATTGTCATCAAGTAATGAAATTTTTTACTAACCAAAAAGACTTCAATTTTGTAACGAGTAGTAAATTGCATGACTTTATTATAATTATCAAAATACATTAACATACAACGTATTTATGGAAGAAATCATCTTCAAATAAATATTAAGCACTTCATTGACCGCTTCTGAATTGAAATATACACACCTTATTGACTGTATTCGGACTGATCGCTGATTTTCAACGCACAATGCGCCACAACCCAGTACTATGACCTTCTGATATCTCTCTTGGCGATGAGCAATGCGTATCTGGTCGAGGGGTTATGATTTTCAACACGGGGCAGGGAGACACGTGAATAGAACCCGTACACCTTCCAACGCTCGGAGTCGGGAGAGGGAATTCTCCTATGGCCTACGCCTTGAAAGAGAAGCGACCCCAAGGTCGAAATCTACGCCGACAGCTGATGATCCTCTCCTTCGATGTTCGGGTGCCACGAATAAATCGCGGGTCACGGGGATAGAGAATTTGCTTGCAGATGCATTCATTTCATTAAGAACAATCTCTCAATTATCGGTCAATTACATTAAATTCACAGTAATTCCGTTTTATAAAGACTTTTTTCTCGCAGAACATGAAAATAAGATCTGGGAATGGAGAGTAATGCATGTTAAAATCGAGTAATTTTGATGAATATAAAAATACTACTTTTAATTATTATATTTTCAACCCATTTTTATTTTTTGGAGGTATTAACAATGATAATAGGCCATGCGAATTAGAAGTAGTTTTTACTGGTAACATTTTTTACTGGTAACAATTTTTAATTTTAAGTTAATATTAGTAATATGTAAATTGTAGAGTTCTGCCACCACGTTGTATATACCTACCTGCAGAATAATAAATATCTATCTATCTATCTAACATTCTTGTAACGCCGTACTGATAACAAAAGGCGATGATGACTGCCTTTCCTTCGCGTTAATGTACACTACTACTTTTATATATTTGTAGAATATTACAATACCATAGTGTTTAATAATTACTATTATATATTTTTCGATCTATTTACATTTGTTTGCCACCACTATCAGTATCGTATACCTTATACAATGAATTCAATGCCAGAAATATATTTTCGTTTAAAGATTTGAACAAAAAAATATTGTTTAAAACCATTTAATTTTTGCACCAAATGTTCTACGATTTAAAATGAGTTTTACAAAAAATTGTGACTGAGATGTGTTAATTCGGAGATAAATTGTGGTATAAATAGTATTACATAACCATTACTAAAGACCAGAAAGTACGTGCTGTTTTAGCACAACTAGTTTTAGATATGTTTATTTGTATTTTACAGTTTCTAATAAGAGAAATTCAAAAATAAATACTCTACTTTTCCTTTCTCCATTGCCAGTTTAGAATCTAAAGACGTATTAAAAGATCACCGAATGGCATGAGAAGTTCGTTCCGAGCGCACTATTGTTTTTATTAGCGTCTAACTCAAGAACCATGATTCACACAGAAATGTGGTTGGTCTCATATCAAAATTTGGACTTCCCTTGTCATTTAATCCCCTGGATGTTTGAGCTTTTTTCAATAATAAAAAGTTTCTCGCATGGTGAAAATTTAAGGGCGTCAAAATGTAGAAGTAAACACTCGGCCATCATTTATAATTATTTTTTTTGTAATTAAACCATGAAACTCAATTACAAAATAACCATCACATTCATAGAAGTTCTGGGAATAACTGGTAAAAAACGCATTTGTCAAAGATCAACCCAATTGAAGTTATCGTGGAGTAAACATGTTAAATATTTACTTTAGAAACAGGATGACCGAGCCGAATAGCCCCGAGCCTCTTCCTGAATTGGCAACATAGAAAGAGAGACTTTGTAAAATTGTTTTGGTTAGAAAAAGAGAGCAATACTTCATAAGGCTCTGTACTGCAATCAAATGCTTGAACGCTCTATGCTGTGACGCATTGTGCACTGAAAGAGGCAGCAAGCAGTCCGACAGCAGCCACTAGGCAAAAAGGTGGTCTGTATGTTTATGAGTTTCTCGAAACTCAGAAAGTGTCATTATGTTTAATATTGATGTTGGTAATTTCTTCCATAAAACGTTATTGATGTATTTTAATAATTATAAAGTCGTGTAATTTACTAGTTTCAGGACGGAAATATCAATATCACAAAAAAGTGATAAAATGAAGAACTCTGGAAAGGAAACCACACTAAACTTTTTTTGCTCCGATCGATTCCGGCTTAGACAGATTTTACTGTATATAAATTTATTAATAATTTTTACGACTTTAAATATACAGTTAGAGAGATCTTGAAACTAACGCCTAATCATGGAATAGGATTCGTGCACTACTACACCCTTTAGGCGAATCAGAAGAAACGTATTTGGAGACGGTTTTCAAAAACTCGTCAGTAGGTAGCTCTGGACATTCTGCAAGTACACATTTCTCACGTCAGTCAACGATCCCGGACTGCATCCGCCATTTGCAAGTCCCATGTTGCAATTTTCACAACTTCAAAGCATTCAGATTACGGCAACATCATATTTGGCTACACTGTGCTAGGACACAATTCTCGAAAGCTCCTAACCAATAAAGGAAAACACGAAACATGAAATGCCGGGAGCTTTGAATTCTGAAATCGGAGAACATCAAATACTATACAAAAGAAAATTATATATAATATGGGATGACAGTGCCCCTTGACTCTCCCTGCCATAGCCGCCACTGGTTATACATATGTGATTAGAGGAGCGCATTTCGCCCTTTTTGCCTTTTTTATTCTTTTGCTCAAAATCATAGGCTGTCAATATATTCATTCGTTTCATTCAGTGCATTCACATAATGGATTTTTATGGTGCCTATTTTCGAACTGAGTGCCTATTGTGAAGTAAATTCTTTTTCGCTTTTCGAGGACATGTTTTCCATTTGAATGTATGGTTTCGCCAACCGTAACTTTTAAACTCGCTCGCGTACCTTTATTCGATGCTTCATCTCACACGTTGAAGGTAGGAGAAAAGCTTCAAAGCTTTTACCTTAGAATGACATTTGGGACACGTTTGGCCCACGCTGTTCATCGCGTGGCAGAGAACGTTTGAGGATATTTTCCCGCTGTCAATTCTATGAAATCTGCAGTTAAGAAAGTGTATCTCAAGGCACCATCTCGAATTTCTCTTTTCAAATAGGCTCTCCCAGGCAATCCACTGCCACATCAACCAATTCTGACACGCTGGGGTACGTGGTTTCAAGCTGCATTGTATTACGTTGACCATGCCACTAATATAGAGGTTGCGTTTTCTTTTGACGAAGACCAAGCTGTCGCTATATCTGCAGTAATAGCCTTTGTTTCTAGCAGAGTTCACAGTTTTCTTCAGCACATCTTGAACAGTATTTGGTAATACACTACCATTTCATCATGTGAAGCTTTTCAATGTGTTTGTTTGGCACTTTCGTCTTGGCTTTAGCAGATACATATACTTCTTAATTAACTTATACTACTTAAAATAACTGCTTGAACGAGTTGCCATCTACGAGAGATCTACATAAACAGTTAATTATTTACGGTGGTTGACGTGTATATATCATTTGGTTCCATCCCATAGTAATAATTTCCATAATAAAATATAAAATTAACAAAAAATCAACAGTGATTGTTTTTACTTATAAATAAGTGGCTTTTCTGAGTTTAGCTGCCTATTTATGTGCCTATTTTTGAGAATTTTCGGTGTCTCTTTGCCTGCCTATTTTCCATTTTATAGTGCCTATCGATTCGTTCTCAAGTGATGAGTCTCTACCATTCCTTTGTGAGGGGACATTTTCATTTCATTTATTGTGAGATGTCCATATGACAATATAGCATACATTACTTTACTATGCATCATACTGTAACGTATTGTAGGGCTACTGCTAACAACCGCCGAGGCGCCACAAAGGTGCGACAGCAAAGGATGAGACGCCAGGGGCCAGGCAGGATGTGACACGCCGAGGTATTCTGAGAAATCCTAAGAGCTAGGGAAAGGGATGCCCAAAGTGCGGGACAGTGCATTTTTGCCGCGTGCCGCGTGACAAATTCTTGGAATCCATGGAAATGGATGTCCAAAAATGCCTGGCAAAGCTACTAGCGCGGGCCGTGTGCAAAACCCAGTGACGTTTCAGGTCACGTGGGTGGTAGCTATATACGAGCGAACGCAGAGCGCGGGTGTGGGGTTTGTTGAGCTGAGTGGGAACCCTCGTGCGAACGCACAAAACTTGCGCCCAGGGCGGTGCGGAGCCGAGCTAGGCTCGTGCGGCAACCCATGTGTTGGGACGCCGTTGTGGACTATATCCACGGGTGACAGAGGTCGCCGGAGCTGTCTGCTGTGTGCGGGAGGCTCGCTGAGGAGTGGCGCGGGCCACGAGTCAGTCATTTCATTTTTAAGGATCGCTCCTGCGGTCAGGGAAGTAAACGTCTACCAGAGCTGAGTAACTTAAACTATTACTGTACATATTGTGAATAAACCTGTACATAGTTATCTTTGAAGTTCGTGTCTGTGATTACGGTGTATTCCCACGACGTCACAATATTTTCTCAAATATAGGCTCCTTGTTTTTCAAAAATATGGCAACAAATATGGAGAGTGGGGGTATGTGCTAGTGTCTCAAAATTAAGTCAATTAATTTTCTTTTTAATACTTTTTTATTTTTCAAATAATGCTGCAAGTGGAAAGGTAATTTTATTTCTGACTGTAATTTTCTTCAGACCTACTGAGAATGAAAGTTGCATGGAATTAGTAGTTTTTAAACAACCTTATTGCAACATGTAAATAACATGCAAAGTACATACCAAAGTTTTCTAAAACTTTCATTAAAATGAGAGGGGGCCTACATTCGAGAAAATTTGATATTTATTTTTTGTGGAACTTTTACATTTCCAAAATGACCTTAAATTAACTGGAGAAGACGGTAAAAGTTGTTTGTTTAAACTGACAATAAAAGAAAGAGACCATTTCCAGAAGAGGAATTTATTTAAATCATTGCAATTTACATTTTTTAAGAACAGAGCAAAATTAAGAAAACAAATATGCCTTTTATATTAATTCTCAAAATAATGCCAATAATATTCAGAAAAATCTTAGGATTTTTCAAATAACTAAATACATAACTTATTTAACTTTTAATTGATAGTAGGTAACAGAAAGCAAAATATGATATGCTGTTTAATCTGATGTATCTAAAAGGAAAAATAAATAACTATGCATGTGAAATACTGTATGTGAAATACTGAAGAAACGTAGCTTCTTATTTTTTTGTCATTCACAGTCCTAAATCAAAACATGATACCATATGAATTGATACAACTGAAATCTTGCAATACTCATTAAAGTAAAAATTGTCGTAATACCGAATACCGAAGAGTGAGATGCACTCTAATAACAATATAAAACAAGAGAAATTTGGTTCTAGGAGAAAGCAAAACTGCCAAATTGCTAGAATTTTTTAAAAAATACAAAAAAATTACTATGATTATGAGTGTTATGAGTTAAATAAGCTTGTTTGTCGATTCTAGTAGCCTAGGGTTTAATTCAACTTTACTGGTTTTATTCAATTTATCATTAATAGTGTTCACAAAGCACCGTATGTATGGCGCAAGTAACTAATAGAATAATCACAGTATACCTCAAAGTTTCCATGTCATCTAACAAAAACAAAAAAATCTAACAAAAAATCATCAAACGCATCTAACAAAGTTTTGTTGCTAACACTGAAAAATGCAGATGAAAAAGAACTAGCATGAAACCTATTAACCTAATGCCAAAATCTATGTTGTGGCAATCACTTAAACATACCTTAATCTGCTGAGATGTTTGAGACTAAAGAAGTAGGCAAATTCATAATTTCAGTTGTTTTCCTTTCATAAATTTGCGCTTGAAGACAATGTTATGGGAAAACACACACACACACAACACGCGCGCGCGCACACTTGGGGCGAAAGTCACGTGCATGAACTATGCTACGGATGCATCACTAACAATAAAACTAAAAATAAAAACTATTGTCACTAAAAACACAAGTCTTAAAACTAAATATATAACGTTAATCTACAGTTAAATATGCTTTCAAATGCTTGGTATAATTCTTGAAAGCGTCGTAACAAAACTCATATCCCAGATATCTCCATCCAGCAGTGGGGGCTCGTGGGTTTTTACACGTTCGCATGTACACACCCAAATTAATTTGGTGCAATATTTCTTAAACATTTCTTAACAAGAGGGAAGTTCTCTCAGAGCATTTTCGAAACATGGTATTTCAAAACACGTGCCGTTCGGAAGCTGCGATTGCCAGTCCGTCCGCCTTTCTTTCGGGAAAGCCTACTGGAACACACTCGGGAGATGCGACCGAGGAAACGGCGTCCTTGGCTGCAGGGGAAGGAGGGGGACAACAGTGACTTAAGGGCGGATGGAGAACTCTGCCGGCGATGCGAGTTCTACGGCGCCGGCACAGTGGCGATCTCTGCAAGTACCTTGACATGTCTCGAAGATACAACACTCGGCTAGCACAAGTTTTGAAGAGAAGTGTGACATTGAATGAAGAAAGGGTGAGATATCTTTCCACTTAAATGAGCTCTCGCACTATACTTAGATTTATTTTACGTGGCGCCTATAGGTCACGAGCTGGAAGGAGACGGGGACATTGTCATCCAATCGGTAGCTCTAATACTTTTTCGGCATTTTCCCCTTAGGAGCTTGCCGTGTTCACCCTCCACAACTATCGATCCTCCCAATCTCGTGGTTTCAGGCCTCTATCCTTCATAGCTTCCTGGATGTATTTTTCCCATTGTGAAACTGGTCTTCCTCTTTTTCGCCTCTCAGGTGGTTGCCATTTTAAGATCTTGTGTGGCCATCTGTTTTCTAACATTCTCTAAACATGTCCATACCACTGTAGTGCTCTATTTTCCAAGGTCTTCGTAATAGAACAAATTATATTCTTCCTTCTCCATATTTCATTTCTCACTCTGTCCCTGCGAGTAAGTTATAGGCATCGTCTCATGTAGTCCATTTCCACTGTCCTTATCTTATCTCTTATTTTTTGGATTTGTGGCCACATTTCCGCTCCATTTTCTACTACACAATGGAATATCCTTCTTTTGACATCTTGGCGGATTTTGTTATTCCATAATATACCATGTAAAGCTTTGGTTGCTTTCTTCCCCATCATTATTTTCGAGTTTATATCTGCGGCACATGGACCCGAGTTGTTTATTAAAGATCCAAGATATTTGAAGGTGTTACAGCTTTTAATTTTGTTACCATTCACGTAACATAGATCTGTTATTGCTTGTCCAATGCACATACATTAGGTTTTATTAAAATTTATTTCTAATCCCCACTTATTATATTATATTAGCTTTCTTAGCATGTACACCATATCCTCTTCATCTTGGGCAAAGATTACCTGGTCGTCAGCAAATAGAAGAGAGTGAAAAGTGTCGTCTCCAATTTTTATTCCCATGCCAGAACATTTTCTGTACCAGTTATAGAGGGCTTGTTCTAGATAGATATTGAAGAAAATAGGAGATAACCCACATTCTTCTTTTAGACCCTTGTTTATCAGAAAGCTTCCTGTTAACTTATCTCCAATTTTTATTTGGGTTTCGGGGTTTTTGTAAAGTTTTTTAACCAGATTGATCCACTTTTCTTTTATATCAACCTATCTCATTGCTTCCCATATCTTTTTTCTTGGGACACTATCGTATGCTTTCTGGGGGTCTTTAAAGGTTACATAAATATTCAATTTCTGCTTTTATGTTTCTCTATAACTTGTCTGATACAGTGGATGTTATCTAGACATGATCGTCCTCGTCTAAAACCACTCTGTTCTCCACTCAATACAGGTTTATCTTCTTCAATTTTTTTAACTTAGAATACTAGAAAACAATCTTGCTGTTGACAGTATTACACTTATTCCCCTGTAATTCGCACATGAGTGTTTGTCTCCTTTTTTTTAAATATAGAAGAGATGTAGGATATGTTCCATTCTACAGGTGGATCCTGTCTTACTTTTATCTTATTGAACATTTTCTTTACGTATTTGGCAACCACATCTCCACCATATTTCAGGAGCTCCATTCTTATATTTCCAGGTCCTGGAGCTTTATTGGTTTTTGCTTTGCATAGTGCCTTCTTAATATCATCCTCAGTTATTTCAAAATTGCTCTCCTCCGCGTCTCTTATTTCTTCTTTTCCTTCACATTCTGGTCTGTTTTCTTGTAGAAGCATTGAATAGTGGTGTATCCATTTTTGAGAGGGGATTCTTTGTACTATGCTTTTACACTCATTATTTCTTCTAATTTGATTTATAATTTTCCAGGCTTCCGATGATTTATTGTATCCTATAGTTCCATCGATGTAGGTACATAACCTGTCATAATGTTCATTTTTTCCATTTTTACATGTTTTAACTTTTTGTCGAATCAGAACATATTTCTCTCTTGACTCTGCTGTTTAATCATTAAACCATTTCATATATGCGTTCTTCTCTTTAATAATTTCTTCTAAATTCTCAGAAAACTTTTCCGTATATTTCCTTTTTTTTCTTCTTCCCCAAGGGCTTCCTTAGCTGCTTCCAAAATACTCTCAAAGTGTTGATACATTTCTGTGGGATTGCCATCCTATTCCAAATTTAATTTGTTTCTCAGTCTATTTTGGTAGAGCATTTAGACACTATACTGATTCAAGAGGTCTGTCTTGAATATCGATTCCTTGTTCTCTATAAGCTCATTGTCTATTTTTGGAGCGGTTTTCTTTACGTTTGTATAACATACCTTTCCCACTACCATGTGATGGTTGCTGGCACATTCAGGTTGTCTATAAACCCGCACATCCTTTAATAATGTTTGTCTTATCCTCCTCATCATTGAATCTATAATAGACTTACGTTGTCTTGTGGGATCTTCCCATGTAAATTTATGTACGTCCTTATGTTGAAACATAGTATTTGTTACAACACATTCTTGCTCCCTACATAGATCAATAAGTCTGTTGCCATTGTCGTTTACCACGTCTTCTCTAAAAGGGCCAACTACCTCTTTTTCGTGGTGTCCAACTCTACAATTCAAATCTCCAATGACAATTAGTTCAACTTGCTTGCTCACTTCTATAATATCACCAAGCTCACTAAAGAAAGCATATTTTTCTCCAATACTAAAAATTTAAATCTTAACGAAGCACATGATTGGATGAGTGTCCCCCTCTTCATCCAGCTTGGCCTTCAGCCGCCACGTTAAATAAATCGAAGTATAGCGCGCGAACGCATTGTTGGGCAATGTTGCATTCATGAGTATTCTGTTAATTCAATATTATATGCATATCCTCTTGTGTTTTAATGTGAGTTGCAATTAGAAAACCATTCCGAAGTATTCAAATCCCAAGTGTATTTTGTAAACGTATGTATTAGGCTATGTTTTAATGTATTCTGAGAAACCGAAATCGGAGAGTTCGTTTTCCTGTCAAGGGTGTTTGTGCAACTAACAATGAATAACGTTGAAAATATTAAACGAAAGAAATCAATGACTTCAATGAAAAAGTCACAGAATTATTTGCTGAAAAGAAACAGAGGAATGGAAGTGTTCGATAAGATTTGTGTTTGTCATTATTTATGTTAATGAATGTAAATGCATGCATGTAATATATGTCTGTGTGTATGTGTGGGAGAGAGGGAGGGGGAAGTGGCAGGAAGGGAGAAATAAGAGAAACGTTGCACACACTAATGGCATGACCACGAGCCGCCACTGCCATCCAGAAAACGTTCTTAACACTAATACATACAAAATGTTCACTGAGTCTGCATCTATTAAATTACTCCATATAAAAGTATGACACTGAATCCCGCAACGATCGCGAGTTTCGTCGCACCGGCACTAAGTCGCGACCGGAGGAAACCGTTACCTGTGTCACCTAGTGACTTTTGTTACCTTATACATCCACGCTTTAGGTGCTGTTCATGTGTTCTTTGCCTACTCATGGATACCATGAATAGTCTTTAGGGAACTCAGCGTATGGTTCAGGGGCATTGTACCTCTGTAGATGTTGCGGTACGTATAGCAAGTTAGGAAGTTGTACTTCAGGGTTCAACATCTAGCGACCAAACAGCTAGATCCCCAGCCCGCCCTAGATCCCCAGTGTACTAATAAGGAGTCTGATCAGTCCGTCAATGTGTTCTCCAAGAAGAATAACCCCAAAAAGTCCAAGGAGAAACGAAAGACGTCGGGAATGGTCAGGCTACCAAGGGTGGAGTCGCTCACCTGAGTCTGGTGATGCACCTGAGAGCGAATGGAATACAGTTGAGGTAAGGAGTAAGAAACCATCGCACTCCATTCCCAAGCATCGGAATGCCTTGTTAGTAAGAGAGGGATATCTTCGGCAATATACAAAGAGGGGGATATCTTCGGCAAGACCTCGGCCAGACGGTGCGCAAACTGAAGAAAGACGTTGCGATCCTGTGCCAGCAGTATAGAGATATAACCGGCCTTCGATGGGATTTGGATGTGACTAACCAAACTCCGGTGTGAGTTTGTGGTAATAATCCAGTCCAGGAGGTTATGTAAGTACCTGGGGATGGATTCACCTGGATAAAGGGGTTCGATATATATATTTTTGTAGTGTTTATGCCGCACCCAGTGCGTCGCTTGAGGAGTTGAAGGCATTACTCAATAGATTATTGGATGATGCGAGAGAACGAAGGTTCTTATTCTTGCTCAGGACTTTAATGCTTGGGCCACTAAGTGGGGCAGCAGGGTAACGAACCAACATTGGATGGCTCTCCTGGACAGCCTTGCCCGTTTAGTCATCTACCTCTGCAACAGGGGTAACAGCCCGAGCTTTGTCATGAATGGTCGCAGCGCCATCGTTGACTTGTCATTCGATTACAGCCTTGCTAGACGAATTACGACGAGGGAGGTTAGCAAACATTACAAACTTAGTGACCACCAAGCTATTCTGTATGAAGTCAGGGAGAAGTGTAGATTAAGTTTTACAAGGGTTAGGAGAAGAGCAACTTGGAACCACAGGACGTTCGATCGCGATACTTTCGCTGCCATGATGGAGGGCAACGTTATGCTGGTCGGGAACTCTGAGGATACGGTGGAAACTGTAATGAACAGGGTCTTTGACACTTGTGAGGCGTCAATGACGTAAATAGTCAGGAAAGAACGCCGGCCTCCAGTGGGTGAGGTCGTCCAAATTAAGGCACCCCCCCCCCCACACACGCACGCACATGCACACAAAAATCAATATTAGCTTTAAGAATTGAGGAGCAAACATTAAAAACGTAACACATCCCCTTCACTCTTTCCACTAAATATTAAAAATATAACACAAATTTTACACTTCACAACACTGTCTTAAACTCAACGAATAGAGTACTCCTTAATGTATTGAAAGATATCTCACATTTTTTTATGAAAATGAAATTAGTAACATAAGAACTATTAAAACAACAGAAAAACTCAATTTTTGGCAAATGGACATGTCACCTTTTGAATGTTTGCTCCTCAATTGTCAATAAATGCTTTGAAATCCATAAAATATTTTCCATAACCACTGCATGTAAAACACAATTTTGATGGACTATTATCACAATTTCTAATTATTTAATTTTAACTTACAAGTGGTAAGGTAATTCACACATTGAAGAAACATGCTTAATTACTTATGTGAAAAACTATTGATGTATGGATGAGAAAAATAAATATTAATTCGTTTTATGCCTAAACCAATGAAACAATACAAGGAAAAAACATTTGACCAACAATGAGAAAACTGAAATCCTAGAGGCTGAAAACAAAAAGACTGCAAGAGAAAGGGAGGTGTAATTTTGATGTAAAAAATTGTGGAAGCCATGGAACAAAAGGAAAATTTGTGGAAAAATATTTTAGAAACCATCATAACAACGGAGTAAAGAAGTTGAAGACCTGAGAATCTAAAGTGATGTTCCAATTTTCATAGTTAACCGAAGAGCCCTTCAAAACTTGAAAAAAAGATTACATCTTTTCATACCCTGAATTGTCTAGCAGGAGAATTCCGTATTCTTGTAGGCTGCTGAAGAACTGCTTGCTCCTCAGGTTGTCCTGTTTGTTTCCTTTCTAAAGAAAAAAAAACAAGTTGCAGTTCTTTTGCACAGTTATAATTTCTATAATTCATTAGCCATTCTTTCTCTTATTTCTTACATTTTCTCTTCTGGAATGTTCTCCTTCTAGCTCTATCCACATGACTTTCCCAATTTCTTAGAACTGATCTGAAGAACCTAAGAAATATTTTATTCTAATTGTATCATATAATATAATAAGTAAAATATTCTATTGCTACTTAAAAAAAATCAGCAGTCAGTATATTATCTTAAGTTTTACAAGTTTACCTTTTTGCTCCTTAAAAAAGTTATTAATGATAGGAAAAGAAGGGATTCTTTTTTTAAAAGTTTCCACTTGGGAGGATGCTACAGATTTTATTTCATCTTCTTCTTGGATCATTTGTAATTGAACCCCACTATATTTGGTCTTCTTGCTTCGTTCCTTAAAGACAGCTAGACTGTCTTTCTGAAAAAAAGAAAAAAAAAGAAAGAAAAAAGAAAAAAATTTAGGCTGGACAAAAATCATGTGAAGTATGCAAACTGTTTATGAGCAAGTGTCAAATGCCCTAAGCATTCAATACTACACACTTTGAAAAGAAGTTAATTAAACTTACATTATGATGATGGCACTTTTTGTTCCCGCTAACATCACCACAGTCAGGTAACAAATTTAAAAGGTCATTCTGAAATACAGAACAAGGAAAATTAAGCAAACACATAATTTGGTGGAAAAGAGGGAATGCCACTTTCTAAGAAATGTTAAGAATTTCTCCTTCTCCCTTTCTTCCTTCTTTGTTTGTTTTAAGTGATAAAAGTGTATCGCTTACCTCTTGATCTTTCTATGGTAAGGGCATATTAAGTTTGCTGGTAAGTTAAAGAAAATAAGTATTTTGAAATGAAACAATAATATCTTCATCACAAAAAGAAACTGTAAAAAGGAAATGTATAACTCATCAAGCCTGTCATTTTAACATTAATATTGAGAGTTCTGAGTTAATGTAGGAACACAAAATATTACACATAATTTCCCAATTTTCAATTTTCATACATTGCAATCTAATATTATCAACTGTCAAAGTCAAGTACTTTTCTAATATAATTATGCAATTTATATCAATATTAAAGAAAATCAAAAATTAATAATTTGAATTTTACATTAACCAGAATTTACAATTATTATTTGTATTATAATTTATGACAGCATGCTTGAGACATAATGGATACTTTAATACTTATGGATATTTTAAATTCTTATATAAATATCAGGTAGTACAGTTATTTTGAAATCTTCACACTTAATTAAGTTTCTCCCGCTACAATTCAGCTACTTGTATAATTTTTGGCGACCACTTGATAAAATGATTTGCATGTGTTTCTCCATGCTCAGTTCCCTAAGAATTTAACCCCAATTTTACATTTTTATAGCATTGATACATTCTGTTTTACTTTACAGGTCTCAAATTCATTTTAATAATTATCATGGATACCATTCTAATGCTATGTACAGGCACATAAGGGATTTATTAGCCATCCATTACCCACGCTGTTAGAAAACTAATGGTACTAAAACAGACCGTACTTTCTCACCCTTAGTAATTTATACCACAATTTCTTTCGGAATTAACATATCTCAGTCATCATGGTTTGTAAAACTCATTTGAAATCATAGAACATTTGGGGTGAAAATTAAAAGTTTCAAGCAAGAGATTTTTTATTCAAAATTTTACCTGAAAATATATTTCTGGCATTGAATTCATTGTGTAAGGTGTCACAAACATATCCGATGAGTTTTTAGCCTTAGCCGCCTTACAAGCCTCTGCATAAGCAGTAAAGTGAGAAAATAAAATAATTAAAAGTAAATAAACAATATGATAGTGATAGTGTGGCAAACTAATGCAAACAGATCAAAAAAGTATATAATAGTAATTATTAAACACTCTATTATTGTAATATTTTCCAAATATATAAAAGTATTAGTTTATGTAAATGCGAACAAAAGGCAGCCGTCATTATCGCCTTCTGTTATCAGTGTGGATTTACAATGGGTTACAACAAGCAACAATGACCATTAATTCATATGGGATACACATTTTGCCATTTAGCATTCTTGATACTGCTAGCAAGAAAATGAAAATAGATAGAAAAATACAATAATTGAGTATAATATTTTTATATTCATCAAAATTACTAGTTTTTTAAATGCATTACTCTTCATCCCCACATCTTATTAAGCAAAGCAAAATCATCTATTCATTTTTACATCTAACCCTTCAGCGTGGTATGCTGTCTACAGACGGCAATTTCCTTTCTTTTCTAAACGCGGTATGCCATACCTGAATGGCATGGATTTTCCTTTCCATTTGCGGTAAGTCATCTCAGAATAGAAAGGACATCTACCTGTTTCTCCTCTGATTTGCGGTGTGCCGTCTACAGACAATGGTCGCTTGTCGGTTCCGTGCACAGACACTGGCTGTGTGTTATGGCGAATTTTCTGTTTCTTTCTGAGTGATTTTCCATACAAATAGTTTACTATCAATTAAAGGGTTTCTATTTCTGTTTTTATGAAAACAAATATTTGACAATACTTTGTCTTCTATGTACTACGTATCACATTATATTATTGCGACTGTCAGACATACATGGTATGCATTATTTCATTATCTGAAAATATTTGTTCATACAAGTGTATATGTCGTATTTATAATAAATTATCATTATTTTATTCATTATAATTTTATTATTTATATTATTGATATTATTATTATTATTATTATTATTATTATTATTATTATTATTATTATTATTATTATTATTATTATTGATATCATTATTATACTTGATATTATTATTATAATTCTTCTTCTTCTTGTTATTATTATTATTCGTGTGCATTCTCAGGGTAAAGCACTCAGAAACGCAATGCCCCTGTTGCTCCTGCAGCAGGCCTCGCCGGATGCGCTCAGCTGGCTACCTGCTCCTGCGGTGCCGCTGATTGCACCTTTCACTTAAAGCCACCTTCAAATGCTTCTGTGCACACCCTCGCCACCGCGCTGAAGGGTTAACACAATAAAAGGTCACAATTTATAATGAATTATATAAATATAATAAATAATACTAATAAAACGAAATATAAAATAATATACAAATTCTAACTTATGTAGCATTCGCATAAGCTCCATAGCAACACCATTCATTTACATTCACGAAGCACACTAAATTGGGAGCGGCGACTAAGTTTGTTGGTCCGTCCATCTGTGAACACTGCTAGCAGCTAAACTGTTCAGGTTTTCTCCAAAATTGATATTTCCCAATAGATTTGGTTGATGTCATGGACCCTTTGATTTAAAATTTTAAACCCATATTTTAATTTCGGGAGGTACTTTACACAAAGTCCCGGGAACATTTTCAACATTTTCAAAAAAATGGGGCACGATCATTTTTGATTAAATTTTGTTGTTGAATATTGCGAGGGAAATTTAAGAGAATGGTGCAGGTCTCATTTTTGTTGAAAACTCTGATTTTTCGAAAATTGCAAAATTGCAAAATTTTTTCTGTCTTCCTACAACTACAATTATGAAGATAGAGATTTTTTCCTTAATGAAATCTCTTCCATAAAAAGATAGATTTTGCAATAAGGTCTTGTACAACTTTTTGCGTAATTTTGTGTGAAAATACGGGTGAGAAAGCACGTGCTGTTTCAGCACCACTAGTTAATTTAGGTTTGAACAAAAATGAAGATATAAAAAATTCTAGTAAAAATTAAATAAAACATAAATTATCAGAAAATGTGCAATGGCAAAATATGGACTGAAGAATGTGTGTTCAATTCAGAGACATTCACAAAGCTGAAAGCAAGTATTTTTTAAAGATCATTTACTTGACAAATAAATACAAGGATGTTCTTGAAATGGTAGAGTGAAAATTAATGTAACTTAGGTGATAGAGATGCATGTATATGATAAGTTAGCCTCTATAATGCCAATACATAGAATATTCATGGTGCATAAATGCCAAAGCGCATGCAGGAAGATTAACTTGAGTGAGGACTGTGTCAATAGCCGTTGGGACTTGGAAGGTGCTGCTGCTGGGTTTTGCAGAGCATTATACCAAAGCATGCACTGTAAAGATCAATTTATTGTAGAAATAAAGGAGTAATTACCTGGATAGGTCATACATAGAGGGTGACTCTTCTTGCAGAAACCGATACTAAAACGACAAGAGGGGCATATTCAAACTTGGAATGGAGAGGAATTGAATATGAAGTGCTCATACAGCAAAAAATTCTCATATCTCGGTGATCAGTACTTGAAGTGCCAAAAAATGAATCACCAAATGCTATGGAGCATGAGTTAATGCAACCCCAGGAGAATTAGAATTAAAACCAGAAAATTCTCAAATCTATGATGCTTCAAATGTGACCCTCCAGACAAAGAGCTGCATCGCTCAGGTGGAGAAATGTCAAGTGAAAGTGGTATCTTCAGGAACTTAAAGTCCAAAATGGCAATGACACACACCGGCCTGAATAAAAAATTGAATCAACACTGTTTAAGTGGAAATCAGAAAAGAGTTCTGACAAGGATAAAAGAGGACTTGACAAAGTTAAATAAAACCATGCACATTAAATAAAACCACACAAAATTTGTACATAAGTCTTCTGCCTTGTTTAGATGATTAATTGTTAGCTTCAGAATTACTAGAACCTGAATTTTGCCTAACTTGTTACTCAGATGATTTTAGCTCCTGCCCAACCTATGTAATGTTTATAAATGCAGGTACCTCATATCTTAATCATGGTTTTCATCCTGTTTCTCAGTGATCCAGACACCAGATGCTGAGGTGGTTCTTCGTTTGTTTTTGGATTCTGAATGCTACTTTTCTCTGTCCCGTAAGTCACATGCAGTACAAATGGCTATTTTATTTTTTAGATATTTTTCTTTATAAACATGAACCCCCATTAACAATGAGTAATGATGTGATAATGGGTAAGCGCATTCACTACAGAATGCAGTACTGAATGCTCATTACAGAAAATCCTATCATAATCCTATCATATAAACAAAATACAAAGAACTACAAATAAATTTCAGAATGTTGCAGTTCCAAATATTTGTACACACTGTTTCACTGTGTAGTATATTGGTTCATACGATGCAACTGTATGGCTAAAAAAAGTTTGCATAATATTCTTGATTTACCAAATAGTTAAATTTTAGGTGACCCACCTTATGTCAGCACATGACCCTCCAGGTGGATCGCATTACATCCTTGAGGAATCTGTGGGTTACTCTCACATGAAAGTAGTTTGATTAAAAAAGAAATTTATAAAACAGTGTGTTCATTTAATACAGCTGTAGTAAAACATTTTAGTGAGTTTTTAAGTTGAAACAACTTCACATGATTTTCAATATTTTTTTCACTAAGCTGGTACTCTCCTTCACATAATAAAATTCCAATAAATTCTAAAACCTTCATCCATTGGTTATGTAAAGATCAAGCTACAGTAACACAATGATCAGAGAGCCATGGTTAATGGAAACTTCTTAATCTCTCTACCAGGAGTGGACTGGACATAATAGATTCCAAACTGGAAGACAGTATATAGTACAGGCAGTCTGCTATAGTTCTTTATGGTAAAATTACCCTAATGTCTCCTTAATCTTCTAATGATCAAACACACACTAAGAGCTCTCAAGGCAAATTATGAAAGCGAATAATGTAATTAATTTCTTCCGGAATTGGTTAATTATCTGAACAACTAACAATTATCTAACAACAATTTCAGACAGGTCAATCAATTGTAAATATGGAAATGAGAAAGTGTTTAGGAGTTCTATTATGAACATTCTTTATGAGTACCCCTTCCAGCTGTACTTACATCATACTGAAGCTCAGTGGTCTTATTGGATTTGGATGAAGACTCATTGTCTGATTCTAGATCAAATAATTGGAGCACTTCCCTCTTAATGTGCTTGCTTCCCAGACACTTGTCCACTTGAGTACGAGGTTCTGTTTTATCTTCCAATTTATAACAGCCTTCCTTTAATTTCAAAAGTCCTTCAATCTGAAAAAGTTTGCAATAATTATTTTCAAACAACTTACATTTGATGCTAAGTAAGTTAGTTGTAAGCTAATTTTAACTATACTTTGTCTTTGCACTGAGACAAAATATTTTCATCGCTCACACATGAACCAACTGTAGGTACCTGTAAGTTCTATAAAATTATCTGTAACAACACTGCATGATAAACAAGAAGCTCAGCAACTTTCAATTTATCAGTCATATCCACGGTGTAAGATATATCTTACACCGTGGTCATATCTCTAGCTTCCAGGGAGAAACAAGGTGAGGACATGATGAATGAGGGAACAGGGAGAAGGTAGGAGAGAAAGGCATGGGGAAAGTAAGAAACTGCCATCTGTAAAGAACTGAGGACTAAAGAAAGCAGGGAGAGGAATGGGATGGGTAAAAAAGCATGGGGAAAGAGAGAACAGGGGGAGAAAATGGGGAAGAACATGGGAAGAAGGCAAGGGACAGAGAAAATGAGAGGTACTCCCCTTTTAGAAAGAATAATTCTAGGAACAGCAATGTAGGCAGGATAAATCTGAAATGAAGGGGAAGAAAATGCTGAATCATATTGAACTTGAATTTGGATAATGCAGTTCAAGTACATAAAAAATATTCATTATGGTAATAAGATTAGTAAACTAATTCAAATGGTTAATAATGAAGATGTGAATTGACATAAGGAAACTGGATCAAGAAAATGAATGTACTATTATTATTATTATTATTATTATTATTATTATTATTATTATTATTATTATTATTATTATTATTATTATTATTGTTATTATTATTGTTATTATTATTGTTATTATTATTGTTATTATTATTGTTATTATTATTGTTATTATTATTATTATTATTATTATCATCATCATATTTATTAATATTCCAGGTAAAGAAGGCAGTTTTGAACCATTTATAACACATTGTCCATACAAATTTGCTATAACTCACAAGGGATTTTCCCACTAGAACTACAACAAACAGATTTAATCAGAAAAATATAGAATTTTGTAGATAATGCAATTAAAAAAATTGGTCACAACATACTAATGAATCTTTCCAATTTTTTGTGCATAATTTGAAACCAGTATGTCTTAGGCATTTAAGTCCTGATTTCGAGTTTCGAGACTCTAGTTACTGTCCTTCCAATATAATTTACAAAATGAGATCTCTCTTGACCATCTCTTACATTTTGGGGGAATTGGGGGTACACCAATTCTGGGTACCCCCAATCTGTGACATAGGTGTCAGAGATGAGAAAAATTCTGAAATCTATAAATAATTAAATTCACAATTCAATATTTTGTGTGAAGAAATAACATGTATCTAAGAGTGTTGTTAATAAATGCTTATAAATATCAGAATTTTTTCAGGCATACTCTAAATATTGCTTAATTCGGGTCTAAACCATACAAATTGTGAAATGTTTACATGGGTTCAGCAAGTGGAAAGTCATCTTTGTATCTCAGAAAAATTCTAAGTGTGTTAGAGAGTTAAGCTCCACTGCTACAATGTAAGTTTTATTGGATGAATGTCACTTTTCTTTTCAATCAGGTCTACCAGTGGCGCCTGGTGCCCCAACAGACTGTACTAATCGCGCACTTTTTCTTGATACCCCACAGAGGGGGTGCGGGGAGAGGCGGGTTCTGACTACGTCACGGCAGTGCAGGGCTGTCAACTTCATTGACAGAAAACTCGGCGTAATAACTCGTCTTGGGCTAGATAGCTATGAGAAACAACGGAAGATTTTTTATATTCTGATGACATAATTAATAGTTATAGAAATAATTGAATAACAAGAAGGAACACGGTACGCACAGGTCGATAGAAAGAGAGGCCGTAAACTAGGAAGTCTGCTTTGGAAAGGAAGGAGGTGGGCAGCACTGCAAACTGAGCCGTGACGTTTCGAGTGGAGCTCATATTTTCTACCGGGCCGTGCTATGTCGGGCTGAGCGAGGACTAGGGAGCTCGAGGATCAAGAAAAAGTGCGAGCATAGTATGTTGCACCTCCATAGGTCAAAATGTACGCAATACAAATCAATTAAAACTAAGTGAAATAAAAGTCTATATTGAAACACTACTTACATAATGTTTTGCTTACGGTCCGCGTAAGGCATATACACCTCCCGCGCACTTGGTTGTGGCTTTGATTTCCACTGGGCAATTAAATTCGACTTCATTACATTAAAACAAACACTATTGCTTCGACACCTTTCACACAAATAAAATTATTTGATTTCGAAAACTTCACTACCCTGGTATATTTGACAATAATGAAAGATCTTCGACATCATTCGTATTCACAAGAACGTTCAGAAACCGCTGGCTAGCTGCAGCAAAGACTTTGGAATATAGTGGAGCTGCAGCCACACAAGGACTTCCATTCAGAACGGCCACCTTTATACAAATAACTCATCAAATGTACGTTTTGAATCAAGAAACCTACTATCAAATGAAAACAAATTCTCCAAATATCATAAACAATGCATTGAATATCGCAAATAATTGACTGAACTTGTGTACTTTCAATAGCAAGCGAAAATCATAAAAATACGTTGCAGTGAGTTAGACAGAATGTGGGTAATCCCCTCAGATTCTCTCCATCGCCGCGCAGCGCGAGAGCGCCAGCTTCCAGGTTGCCCAACCAAAAGGCAATCTTCCCCGTGTTAAATCGAAGGACCAAGGAATAAAAGACGTATAATTCATTAATACAGCCAAGAGCCAAGAGTGTGATGCAATTCCTAGCAAGGCATCAGACACCGGAGAGAGCGCCAGTTGGACGCTCTTTGGTTTTAAAATGATTTCATATACATCGATATTGCTGCAATATTTTGAATAATGAATGTTTTAAAAGGAAAATGTATATTCCTAAGATGTTATGAGATCTTTTTCAATTTCTGGGGGTTGTGCAACCGTGGAATCTAAGCACGAGCCGCCACTGACATCTACCTTCTGGTTTTGCCTATTCTCCTTCCTGGCTACCATCTATCATTTTCTTTTTAGCATTATTGCGTGGTTGTTTATGCAACACGTCTCTTAACCCTTGTTGGGCGTTGAGCGCTTCCTTCTGGAGTAATCCTCTGTTGCTAAGTAATTATTGTATTTGTCAAGTCTCGTCACGTCTGTCAGTCAGTCAGTGCCTTTTATCCATTCGGTCAGAGGCTCAACGCAGTTAGATCCCGGGTTTCCTGGCCGGTCACCCGACCAGGAACCCAGGAGTCTCGAATTCGCTTAACCCTTCGTGACTTCACGGAGCGTAGCAAACGAATTTTGTGCCTGAAGGACCTACCAGGGTCACAATAGCTTCCCAGGGAACTCTTTCAAGGAGGAGCTCCCTGAACTTTGATTGATTTTTCGTGTTTCCGGGCACGTCAACTGCTTTGGTCATTAGTCCCGTTAGTGTAGGGCATGTTTTTTCGCAGGAGATGGCGGTGATCTTCCTCCGCTGGATGGCGAGATCCGGCGCCGACCTACCGTTGGCTAGTGGGGTTTCTCCCTAACCAGGATTCTCCCACCAGCGGGGCACCGCCCCAGCCGGGACACGCTCTAAGCTCCCGATCTGTCTCCGGGAATATGTGGTAGTGTAGTGCATGTTAGTGTGTGTAAGGGGAGAGGATAGGACAAGGTAGAGGAAGGTGTTGATCGTTGAAACCACGGAAAACTACCTATCAGAACAGCCGGCCGCTAGAATTCTCCTCCAGACAGCTACTGAATTCGACCTAGCTGAAAAGCTAGTGCCGAAAATCCTGCCGCCGTCAGGACTCGAACCTCCCGGTCAGAGGCGCTGCAGTGACATAATTTGATGCACTGAGCTACAGCTCCCGGTCTCCCTGAACATCATGCTCATGTAGCCCATTGGGGCACATTTTGGTTCTGTTATCTTGAAACATACCAAAGGTGGCCTGGAGGCCCATCTTGGGGCTTGTACCATTAACATGGGTATAGGGAATCAGTTCCTCATCTGTGCACACAGATCACATATACACACAGTTAACAGTCCGGACAGGGGATTAGGGTGTATTGTAGATGAGATATAGGAATGTACCCCATACACACAAACAATTAAGGCATCAAGGAAGCTGACCGACATAGATGTAACAGGTACTTGCCTCCTCACACACAAGTTCCTCCACCACCCTAACCAGCTAGGAATGTCAGGATATGTTAGGGAAGGTGATGCATGAAGTGTAGGAGAGCCAATCATGTTGCAAATCATGGGTGACACACCTATGCCTACGCAGGACTCAATCCTGTGACCCCACATTCCATATTCGTTTAAGCATTTCTGCCTTAGTGACTGCAGCTGTTTGGTTCAAACATTGTAAATTTTAGTCAATGATAATGAATTTCTCTTAAGAAAGAAATACATTGATTTTCAAAGTGAATACTGCTTCTCTTGTGAATGGTCATTCTTAACAAAAAAATTTGTGACAGGGCAGACAAGCAGAGACAACAAAGTTAGAGTAAATCTGATGTGATTGCATTCAGCAGTGTTTTTTCTCTTTTTGTTTTTTTCCTCAAGTTTTTTTAAGAAATTGTTTAACAATCCAACAAAAATTTCTACAAACAAGTAGAATACCATACAATTTAAAAATATTTGCTATACACTGCAATTCTTTTAATATTCAAATGTTTAAAACCTTAGTGAGTAAAATCTTAATTTCATTCTTTGTGCCATTTCTTTGCCTATAGTTAGAGCTGCTTCTTGTTCATGATTTTTATTTGTTAATGTTAAACAACACATACTATATCACAAACAATGCCTCTCACTCACAAACATATGACATTACATTGGGACCCCAGGAAAGTTGGTTTGTTTTACCATTACATTGGTAAAATGTGACTTTAGCAATGTAATACTGGCTTTACTAGTATAAAGGCTAGCTAAATGGATTCCAAACACAAGATTGAGTACAAATGTAGCCAGGATGTTGGATTTTCAAAAGGCAGAAAATACGCAGAACTACTAGAAAGCAGAGCAATGATGGAAGTGGCAATTTTAGTTAGTGAAAAGTGGAAAAATAGGAATACGTCTTATAGATGGATTAATGAAAGAATAGTTACATGTGAATTTAAAATATCAAGGGGCTATCCGAGTGTTATATCAGTGTATGCCCCAGAAGAAGGCAGGAAAGACGTCTCCAATAACTTCTATGAATGCTTACAAATCATCATTGATTCCATAAATACAAATGACTACACAGTAATAGCAGAAGATTTTAATGCTAGAATAGGATGACAGCCCATTAAAAACCTAATTGGAAGTAATGGTGAAATCGTAATAAATCAACACGAAAAAATGCTTAGAGATGGATTAATGAGTTAATTTTAACTCACGGAGTAGAAAATACCTTTTTTAGACACAAGGAAATTCACAAATTTACCTGGACAGCCCTTGGAAATAGATCAATAATAGATTACTTACTAACAAATGAAAAAATTGGGACATTATTTCAGGACGTAAGAGTGATGAGAGGAATGGATATAGGTTTCAGCCACTTCTTGCTAAGTGGTAAAATAGCACTCAAAACAATGAGCAAATTTAGAACTTATAAAAAAAGAGGACTAGCTGAAATTCTGTAAAAATCTATGGTTTGAAGAACAAATAGAACATAAACCCAAGAGGTATGAAGAGAACGAGAAATATCTGTTTCAAATAGATAGAATAGAATATCTGGAACTGAAAGAGGCTTTACAAATCTGTAAAAATCGAAGAGCACTGGGAACAGATAATTTAAGTATAGAATTATACATATGTCTCCCTAAAGAAGCTAAACACGGGCAACAACATTGGCAGCAAAGCAACATACCAAATGAGTGCAATGGTAGTTCCTATCTTTAAAAAAAGCTCAAGAACAGAATGTGAGAATTACAGAGGAATAAGCCTATTAAATACTGCATTTAAAGTATATGCAAAAATACTTGCAGACTATGAAACATTACGAACAGCATATTATTAGAAGAACAATTTGAATTTCAGAAAGGAAGGTCCTGCTCAATGTGTTTTCCCTCAAGCAAATAGTTGAAAAGAGACAAGAATATAATAGAAAGACATACATGGTGTACATTGACTACAGCAAAGCATTTGATAGTGTCAATAGAAGGAAATTGTGGAAAGTTATGGAGACAAGAGGTATACCACTCCAACTAATGAAAACTATTCAAAATATTCACTCAGGTACACAGATTAGTGTAAGATTAAAATCTGGAACAGTTATGCAGGAAACTATAAATAAGGTTCTTCAACAAGGGAGTTCTCTGTCACCGATACTTTTTAATTTATATCTCAAAAACATGGTATGTGAGTGGAAGAAAAGGATTTTAGATTTTAATATCGTAGATGATTTTAATGGGAATAATTTTATGAAAACTTATTTCTGCTAATGACCAAGTTATAGTTGCCGATGACGAAGACAACTTACAGAGAGCCATATACAAACTCCACAAAATAACAAAGTCATATAATTTAAAAATATTCTGAAGTAAAACCAAATCCAAGGCATTCCAAGGACTCCAGCCTCTACGATGCAAACTCATTCTAGAAGACAGAATAATAGAAAAAGTGTACACCTTCAGATTCTTAGGATGTGATATATCTTATCTCAGCGAGGTAGATGTGGACAGGAAGATTGAAAAATTCAATCTGATGTGTGGCACGATTAAAAGAACTCTCAAAGGCAAAGTTAAGAGGGATAGATTGCTCAAGTTCTATAAAGGCAGTACCCTGTGGATTATAAGTAGTGAAAATGGGACACTGAATTCTAGGACTTATAGCAGAATCCAAGCAGCAGAGATGAATTTTTTTAAGATCCCTTTTAGGAGTAACAAGAAGGGACAGAATAGAAAACAAATGCATTTGGAGGACCCTTGGAATCTACAACCTGAATAATAAAATTAAAGAATATAGGAAGAACTGGAAAGACCACATAGTAAGAATGAATGATGAATGCATTCCAAAACAAGTCCTATACAACACACCCAGAGAAAAAAGGAATATCGGTAGACCCAGGAGAATGGATCAATCAAGGAGTTGCAACAGACCGTCCGGTCTAATGCATGAAGGAGAACAAAAAGAAAAAGAAAATACTCAGAACCATGTTACATTTTTGATATATAAAAAAACCTGGCAGATTTTAGGAATAATTAAATCACTCTAGTAAAATTCTCCCAAGCAAGTCTCCATGTTCTACCAAGAAGATAACTTGTACATTGTTAGTTGATGTTAACATGAGCCAGGGAAAACATGAGTTATGATTAGAGAGCTAAATGGCTTGAAAAGAAGCCTGAATTGATGAACAGTTGAACAACATAAACAAAAATTGCTGTTTCACCACAAATATATTTGTTTGCAAAATTATAGAAAAAATCATTGATGTTCAAACATTTCCATTTGCCATATTTTCTATCATTTGAAATGGTGTTTCTCCAATTATAATTCCATGTTTCCTTTCAATGATAATCAGCAATTAGTTGCATCAATGAAATGCAATCGCTCTGAACAAAGCTATCTGTATAACACCAAATTACTTAATTTTACAACACAGAAAAATTTACACTTACAAAATAAAATTATTGTACTCACATCTTCATGTTTGTCAATGCCAGTTGATGTTTTTGTTGTCCAGGAGCATGGCAACCCACTTTCAGAGTCTAATCTATTAAAATTACACTTACTATCATTTTCCAGTTCTTCTTTAATCTTATTTTGATTTAATTCATTTTCGAAGTTACAAAAGACTTTTAATTTCTTCTCAGAAATAATCCATTTCTGGAAAATACACAATACAATATTCTCAAATTAACATAGCCATTAGACCAAACTGAAAATTCTATGCAATAACTCTGAATGCTCTCCTCAGAACAAATTAATTCTTTTTGCAAAAGACTATTAGTATTTTCAACAGAATGGTCTCAAAGAAGTTTTCCCAGTGCACTGACACTCCTGTAAGAGGTGTTTGTTTGCTTGTCTCACTTGTAAAAACTAGCTTGTTCTAATTGGAAAAATTTTACAAAAGAAAAAATTCTTAAGTTCACATGCAGTTTGATAGGAACAGGATATGTTCTCACTATATTTTAGGTAGAAACAACAATGGATTTGAACTAGTAAATCACTTTTTGAAGATATAAAGGATCCACTACACTTTGCAAAAATGCAAATGTCAATGCTGATAAATAATGGAATGAGCTAGTTATGATAGCAAACACTTCATATCATTAATCTGTTATTCTTAGAGTGAATCGCCTACAATTTTGATATGGAGCAAATAAAGGTTAGTTCATCATACACAATTCCAGCTTATTTTGTCTAATAACAAGATTAGTTTCATAGTAGGCCCACCTCATTTGGGTATGATTCTACATACATGTGAGTCATGAATCATTATTGTTTAAAGAATTAAGAACGTCACATTTCTATTATATTGTATCACCAATAAATAATTCTTTACCATCCCAGCAATGATATCCTTTAAATGCTTTTTGAGTAATTTTATGTTTGTTATATATTATATCACCAATAAATAATTCTTTACAATCCCAGCAATGATATCCTTTAAATACTTTTTGAGTAATTTTATGTTTGTTGGACTTTGCAACTCACTAACACTGTTAAGGAAGTCTGAGTTGGATGTAAGGTCATGCAATCACACTGATCCACGGGTATCACGGGCAACAAATTACAAATTACAAAAGAAAAGAAAAAGAAGAAGAAAAAGACTTCACAAAATCAACTGATAAAAGTCTATTCAATGATCTATGAAAATTGAATAATCACCAAACATCAATAAAATCAACCAAATTGAATGATCAACTAGCAGAGAATCCAAAAACAGCAGCTCTGCTATAAATTCAATTATGAAACAAATAACCATTTTCTCCAGTGTTACATTTACCACAAGCTTTAGCTACCACACTGCCCAAAATGATGCAGGCTTGATAAGTTCAAAACAAACTATTTACCAAGAAACCCATAACCATTCCCAAGAAGAAAAAAAAATTGTGAAATATTAAGTTTTCTTGAAAACTCCAAAATATATTTGAATTGTGAAGAAGACCTGAAACTCACTAAGACATAATGGAGTCAAGAAATGTTATAAGCATCAATTATCATAAATTCAATAAAGTTGTAAATGTTAGAGTGTAATTATCAAATTATAAATGAAAGTTATCACTAGTATCCTATATTATTTTGAGACAATCAATGTTCATATTTTTCTAGAAGATAGTTTTATTTTTCCATGAAAATGTTTAACGCAATGTTTCTCGTAAATGTTATATGCATCTTCAAGAGTAAAAAAATGTACAGTCAAGTCTGGAATTGGATTATACATTTTTGGTAAAATTATTCTGAACACAGATGATTAAAAAAAGTACAAGAATCAAAGATGAAATGCAAGAACTAAAAAACAGATTAAAAATACAGTATGTATGAAATGCATATACAGAGGGAGAGGACTTCTTTTTATTTATTTATTTAGTCAAAAAACAGTAATAACTGTTTGCACGTATGGGGGAGATCATCTGCGCACCTTTTCTTGAGTTCCAGAGTTCCCAACATTTTAACTACACATAGTTGAAAGATATAGAAGTTTTTCAAAAACAAACAAACAAAATAACTTAAAAAAAAATTAAAAAAGCTTGAGATTAGCAAAATTTGAAAAACTAGACATTTTCGTTCCTGAGTTCCAACTTACCAAAGCAAGTTAAAATATTTATCGGTCACATGTGCCTTTAACTCCTGTTAACATGCAACCCTGAAGGTTTGTTATGTATGTTTGTACATACCTGTACATTAAGAAATTTAACATCCTTAGTAACAGGTTTTAACTTCCTTAGCAATATAAACAACCATCATAAGTCAAATGTTTGTTAAGGAAAAAAGATGGCAATGTATAAAACAAATCAGATTCAAACAATTCAGAAATATTTCACATTGGTTTGGGGAATAATTATTCTTAATTGTAATATTATTTATTAATTCATTAACACATTATAGTACAATTAGAAAAATGTATATTAGGTAAATTGACCTCATTTTCTTCACATTCTACCACATGAAACTACTCTGGTAATCGTACTCACTGACAATGTGAAGGTGTTGCCACAGGAAGGCAATGCACGAATTTCCTAACTGGTGTTGTTTCTTTAGGTTGTTAGTGTTATTGCTGCCGTGTCCATATTGAAAATCTCGGCTCCCCTATGCTCCACCTCGATTTTTAACTTGTGGCCTCAGCATAATAACACTCAACATTTCTAGGTGTTTATACCTATAAAGTTTAATCACAAAATCAAAACATGGCAAATCAAAAAGATCAACAATGTATGTTTACATTTGAAACAAGCAGATCCTTGTCAAAGTGGAATAAGGCAAGTACGAATTAACAAGAAAAGGAAAATAGAGTTGATATCAAAGTATTTGGCTCCTTTTTAATTCACACTTGCCTCCTTCTGCTTTGATGAGGAGCTGCTTATTTTTAATGTAGACGTACATTCATGATTTTTTCTATTTACAGTATTTGATTTTTTGATTAAACTTTAATATTTTCACATGGTTGGGTAAGTCCTCTTCCATCCAATCATATATTCTGTACATTCTGCATTTTTCTTATCTGTTTTTTTAATTCTTGTATTTCATCTCTGATTCTTGCATGTTTTTAATTAACTATATTCAGAATAATTTTACCAAAAATTTGTAAACCAATTCCAAACTTGACCTTTTTTTAACACCTGAAAATGTGTGTAAATTCATGCAAATCATTGTGTTAAATACTTTTATGGAAAAATAAAACTTTTGTCTGGAATAATACAGTATGAACTTTGATTGACAAAAAAAGACATGAAATTGACAAAAAATGACAAAAAATATACAATATGAAATTATAAAAAACCTAAAAAATTATATACAGCGTACGGTTTTGAAAATATACAAAATGGAAAATGATAAATTGAACTATACTCAAAGACTTATGACCTGAAAAACTGAAAAAGCAACTATTATATCAGCATTTATTAACACACAATACAACGATATTGAATCAACATATTGATTCAATATCATTGGAAGAAATTCAATAAGCCTTAAGAAATGAAAGGGTTTGTGGATGTGATATTCAGAACCAATTAAATATATTGTTGGAAAGGTTTTGGATTAATTCTGGAGCTACATCAACCCATGCCAGCAAGTAGGAGATGCACCAGAAGAGTGGAATGTTGCAATTGTATGCCCTGTAGGTAACGCTCATCTGGCATAATTATATGGGACACTGGGGTCTCACACCCCCAATAAAATAATACATGATTTAGAGGATATTTCTGACTTAAATATTGTAATTTTACAAAGCTTATGATTTTTTTTAGCTAAGGAATTTATTTTACAAAGCTATTTTAATTTACAAACATAGCCATTTTTATTTCAGAACACAGTTTTCTCTTCTTTCTATTCCTAGCTCTTGTTCATTTGTGTTGAGACATTCCACTCATCTATGCAATTTGTGCTCATTGCAAACTACTTTCTACACATGTGACACAATCATGTTTGGATTTTCTGGGGCACAAACAGCATCTTCTATATTTTGGAGGAGGTTCTGAAGCATCAAGCCCAGTGGTCAAACGTTTTTCTATGTTGAGAAACTCCTCAATTTTGGACCTCAATTCACTTTGGAGTGTGACATTTTTTTTCGTAACTTTTCTCATTTGTGATTCCAACAAACTCATGT
Source organism: Teleogryllus occipitalis (assembly GCA_011170035.1). Classification (NCBI taxonomy): domain Eukaryota; kingdom Metazoa; phylum Arthropoda; class Insecta; order Orthoptera; family Gryllidae; genus Teleogryllus; species Teleogryllus occipitalis. The sequence continues at coordinate 84,369 of BLKR01001598.1, read as the reverse complement.
TTAAATCTTTAAGAATCTTTTTATTGCCTTCTGAGAAACATTGTTGAAGGGTAAAAAAAGAACAAATGCACTTACACCACACTGGTCCCACATATAGAAAAAAAAAATTAAATTGGCCAATAGTTTGTTCGCCAAGAGGAAGAACAAACACAACACAACTAGTCAAATATGTCCGTTCCACCATTAGTACTGTTATACTGCAGTAATAATATCTGTTTTTTTTGTTACATTATCAACATTGTCTCCGAAATACATAGTTGACAGTAATAGTACAGTTTTCCCTTTTTTGGTGTATCGGGCACTGTCATTTTCAGATTGTCATTGAAAGCGAACACTGAAGTGCTGGCCTCCTTGTATTTCAAGAAAATTGGTGGAATTTCCAGCTTGTTCTTTCTGAAAGTTCCTACCAGTCAGGCTGTAGTCAACTTTCATTTTCTTGAACATATCAACTGCAGAAAACCAGTTATCTACAGTAATGTTACAAATGTAAATTGACACCGAAAGCAAATGTTCAAAAATACGCGAATAGCTCAGTGGGGTGCACAGCACTCAAATTCCCTTTGAAAATAACAGAAACTGACCTATGTAACATACATCAACAATTAAATTAATAAGATATATAAACTGATTAAACGAATTCACATACAGTTCAGCTATCAGTGTTGCCATTACATGTTCCAGTAAGTAAAACAGCAAACATTGGGCAAGGTGGATCAGCTTCAGAAAAGGAGGATCTTGAACCTATTGTTACTTCTCCTTAAGCCAATTAATGGAAGCATGAAATTTGCAATTTGAATTTGATTACATAGTGTTTAGAGTCAATGAAAAGTCATTTGATTGCATAGAGATTAATTACACAGTCCAATGACCAAAAAACTTTTTGTGTGTGTTCACCTAATTCTTATCGTTTTAAGTGTGCTGATTCCAAAAATAACATTAAAAATGCTGTATCACCCACCATTTATTCACATTTTAACATTTTTTCTGTAAATCTAGGCAAATGCAGCTTTAGATGCTAGAAATGTATGAGATGCAGGAAGTTAGAATTAGAAAGAATTAGGATGACAAAGAGGGTAATATGCTTTGGGAACATATATTTACATTGTGATCCCTTCCACTATAGAGTATCGATAGGCATGATGGTTTGACAGACAGAGTTGCCTTTGGCAAGCAGGACCAAGTTTGTTTTATTCAAGGCGCTCATTTACATGGTTTTTTCTTAAGATATACTAGAATAGCAGTTAGTGTTCCGTCATGGCTTAGAAATGTGTATTTTTCTTATTTCAGAATTAAACTTGGTGATCAGGACAAATCTTGGGCGCCACATAATGGTATGTTATATTTGTGTAGAAGACCTTAGAAAATGATCAAAAAAGGAGAAAGCATCCTTTAGATTTGCCATTCCCATAGAATGGAGGGTACCAAGGAATCATTTAGATAATTGCTACTTTTGTTACATTGATGATACTGGTTAGAACTCAAAAAAAGTAATTCAGTACTCTAACCTACCATTTGCAATTCAGCCAATACACCATAGTCCGGATCTTCCTGTTCCTGAACCACCAGTGGCTATTGCAACTGTTAATCTGGATAATCTGTCAAGTGATGAATCTTTCTGTGATAAAGATGAACCAGCTGATGACAAGTTTCTGTGACCCAAAAACAGCGTGGAACCCCATTTGTTTACTCAAACTGAGTTAAAGAATTTGGTCAGATATTTGGGCTTAATAAATGAGAAAGTTGAACTGGTTGCTTCAAGACTCAAGGAAAGGAACTTGTTAGCAGCTGGAACTTCAATTCATGTGTACAGGAGAAGACCTTTGTGAAAGAGAAGAGTTTCAAATACCTTTGTAAAAAGTTTCTGCAATTGTCTAAAGTAAAAATTAAAGTGTCTTTGTTTGGTTTGATATTCGAAAAATGATTTTTGATCCCCAATTTGAATTACATATGACAGTAAATGAAAAATAAGCGTGGATTGCATTTAAACATGTTTGTAAATAAGTTCATAGGCAACAAAAAGACCAAAAGATCAAACAATTGTGGTCAATATTCTCGATGCTTTCAAAAAATTGGGATGTAATGAGCCTCAAAGTTCACTTATTAAACAGACATTTATAATTCTTTCTGGACAAATTAGGAAAGTGAAGAACAAGGTGAGCAGTTTCATCAAGATATAAAAATGATGGAAAAATGTTATAAGGGACGCTGGAATACCTACATGATGGGACTGATGGGTACTTCACCAAGAGAGTCAGCAAACGGCGCATAGGAGAAAAAGCTATATCAGGAGCTTTAAAGAAAAGAGACAGAGAAAATATCCATCAATAGACACGTAAAACCTATTTTAGAATGTAATGTTAAGAATATAAAGCCATATTCTATGTTTAAATAAAGTTCTGCATTTAAAGTAAAGCACTTTAAAAGTTAGAGCGTAGGCTTCCGCGGCCGGAGTCATCATTAACTTGGCTATCCGGGAGACGCCGCGTCCAGGGCACAGGTGCCAACGTTTCGGTCGTCATTCTGCGACCTTCCTCAGGGCGCAGTACTACACCCTGAGGAAGGTTGCAGAATGACGACCGAAACGTTGGCACCTGTGCCCTGGACGCGGCGTCTCCCGGATAGCCAAGTTAATCACTTTAAAAGTTGTTTACTTTTCATTCTTTTACTTTTCATTTACTTCTCACTTCATTACTTTTCATTTTTATTGCATATTTAGCACATTTTTTCATATCTTACTACATCAAATTGTGACCAACATGTGGGTGAAGGAAATGGAGTTCAGATGACGATTCAGCACCCAAAAACTATTAAAATCAGCTATCAAGATTTAAAAAGTTTTTTGAAACCTTGCTTTTTTGTTGGCCTCTGTTATTTGAAATAAAGCCAAAAAGGACTTTCCTCAACATTTCATAAGGACAAAGTACCTAGTGCAAAATATGTACTATGATACATCAATTGAAATCATTGATGGGAGGATGAAAACAGGACAGAGAAACACTAAGGACAGAGATAGTGCTGCCCACTTTCCTATTTATTATAAAATATTTGCATAGATCATGTCCTCAACAGATAGCAAAAAACACTATATGGTTTTACAGTATATAAGACATCACTAAAATCTATATATTCATATAATACTTAAATTATATACAATACATTCACAAGCGATTAAATGAAGTTCGTGAATTGGGTGCTCGGGAACTCTGTAAAACCAACCCGGCAACTCGAGGCCCTTGCCCTCTAAGGGAATACAATGGGCTATAACGCAGTGGCAGTGGCAATCTTTATCACAAAACCCATTACACACAGATTTTACATACATTACACACCGATTTTAACTGTTTTCGATGTTAAATATATAAAAACAAATTTAGAAATCAATAAAAGGACATTTCAAAAATGAAAAATGAAAAACAAAGATTAAATTTTATAATCTTTATCATGACTGTTTTAACTTTGCTTTACGGAAGGAAAATTGGACACTGACAAAGAACCAGAGTAAAAAAATTGAAACTGGTGAAATATGATTCTTACAGTGTTGCAGGCTTATGCTTACAACAGACCAAAAGCGAAGTGAAAACAGATGAAAAGAACTGGGTGTCTTCAATAACAAATATATTTACTGATTATAATAACTATGAAAACTCAACTGTTAATTTGGGTAATTTAGATATTTTTCAACTGGATGTACATTCAGCAATTAGAAAATTAGGTATAAAAATTGTTCCTGGAGCTGATGATATTCCCACAATCTTTCTAGAGAGTTAATATTGTACCTATTCTTCACTTTCTTTTTCCTGAATATTTGTGAGAGGGAATATTTCCAATGACAAGAAAAGTTTTGTAGCTCCCATTCATAAATCAGAAGGTCAAGCAAATATTAAAAATGATCAACCCATTTCTAAACTAAATTTTATAATTAAGTTACTTGGATCTATAATTGCTGACAAATTTACGTACCAGTTAAATGATATATTAATAAATTAACAATGTGGTTTTAAGGAGAAGAGATAAACCTCTACCAATTTGCTGATTCTTGAACAGTATATTCTTGAGAATTTAGAGACAAGCCTGCAAACTGATATATACTGATTTTTCTACAGCTTTTGATTCAGTACACCATGATTCACTATTGCAAAAACTTTATGAAATAGGAATTCGTGGAACTTTTCTGAAATGGATTAAAAGCTTTGTGAGATACAGAAAACTAAATGTTAAATATAAAAATTTTATATTGAGAGATATAGTACCTACACAAAAGATCCCATCTCAGTCCATTACTGTTTCTTTGATTCATAAATGACAGAAAATTTAATATTTCATTATCTCGTTTTTTACTTTTTGCTGAGGATTTGAAAATATTCCCACAAATTAAAACACTTGATGATTGTTAATTACTGCAATTAAATATAAATTCTTTAGTTATATGGTGAAAGGTTAATAAATTAGCATTGAACATAAATAAATGTAAAATTGTGAGATACTCACTTTCAAGGAATACTATAACTTAATTATTCATTAGATGGCATGAATTGGAAACATTATGTAAATTTAAGAATCTTGGTGTAGTATTCGATTCTAAAATGAAAATTAGTCATATTGATTACATTACAAAGCTAATAAGCTGATAGGGTTCATTAGAAGGATGTCCATACATTTTTCAAATATATTAACACTGAAAACTATATTTTACTCTAATTCAACCTATATTTTTATATGCATCGCATGTTTGGACATCCTTCTACGCCACCTACATAAAAAAATTAGAATCCATACAGCATACATTTTTAAATCATGTAAATGGGAAACTTGGACTACCTTCAGTGAGAACATCCCACAATTAAGAATATAAATGTGAGTTCATTACAATCGCACCAAAATTATCTTCTCTATTTATTTCTCTACATTCTTATAAACAACAACATTGACTGTGATAAAATACTTTCAAAATTAAATTTAAAAATTCCCCGAGATCTGGGGAGAGTTGATTCGACCACATTCGTTTTACCAGTAGCTCGAACGAATATATACTTCTGTAGTCCAATGAATCGCATGCCTAGACTTGCAAATAATTATAACATTAATCTTTTGATTTCAAAACGTAAATTTATTAAAATGGTAAAAAACAAATTATTAAATGAGTTTACTTGAGCATGAACGTATGCATTATACCTTATGTATTATATTTAATGTATTGGGCAATTGCCTGTTTAAAATGGCAAAAATTAACAAAATAATGGAATATCGAAGGAAATGGCAAGAATACTTTGAAAGAATGCCTGGGGATAGAATCCCCCTTTTAAAAATAAAATATAACATGAATGGTAAGAGAAACATTGGAAGACCAAAGAAGAGGTGGCAAGATCAAACCACATGTCGACAGAACAAACCAGAAATGGTTTACACCCTGAAGAGATGATGTAACAAACATAAAAAGCTTACGGTTTTATAGTAACTAAGAAATTTATATTGGGCATACCAGAATACATATGCCAAAAAAATTGAACCATTAAAGCATATAAACTAAGTAAACTTTAGGTTAAGGCTTTACTGTTTCTTTATATAGACTTTTATATCTATAAACATTAAAGGTTGATCTAACAATCCAAACTCTTGAGATTAACCTTTGTCTAACAATCCAAGAAAACTGTAAGTGGAATGGTGCTTGACATGCCCTATACACACTGAAGTCAAGATCCAACATGGACAATGTATTTTTGAAACGTATATTAACATCTTAAATATGGAATAATTTTCTGTGAAAATGCTCTTGAAAGATCTAGCACATTTATTATCCAAAAAAGAATATTGTGAACAATGTCCAACATTCAATAGCTAAAATATTGCAAACCCTTGTTCAAAAACTAAGCATTCTAGCTCTCTCAGCTCTACCATGAAAATATGTACAGGTGTCTCAGAAAAAAAGTTACAAACTTTTAAAGTATGTAGAGGGGTAGAAAATGATAACTTTTTCCAATGCACATCTAGTGCGAAATTTCATATAACGATGCAACACACGTGACATTTTCCACTGACTTTTAGGTAACTTATGCTAAGATGTTCAGAAGCTCACAACCTGATGCAGTCGAGATTTCATGTAACTGCTGAACATCTGGGTTGCCAATGAATAGAGGGTAAACAAATCAATCAAAGGTCTTATCTTAAAATGCATGTAACTAACGGCATGCGAAGCCTAAAACACATGGCGGGGACTAACATTACTTAATAATAACCTCATAAGTTAAAATATATAACTCAAAATTACACAAAACAGGTCACATTTTGAAAAAGTTGTACATGACATAATTTGAAGATATAATTTCAGTAAGTAAGTAAATAATCTGTCTTCATTAATGTACTTGTAGGAGGACATTGAAAATTTTGAAACTGGCAAAACAATTGCAATTTTTGATATTTCCAAGGTTTTAACCCATTAAGTCCCAACATTGCATAAACGCAACATTTAATGAATATTTTTTTTTTTGAAAAATGATTCAATATAAATTTGTTCTGTGCCACTATCCCACTTAGAATAAGTGCTATTTATTCAGTTTTTGCACTTTTCATTCATATCCAAGCATAAATTTGTCTTCGTTGAATTTTGAAACTTGGAGATAATGTAATGGATTGTGCTACCGATATTCAATTTTTAATTTAATTATTACCCATACTTTTTTTATTGTATATATTTCTAGACAAACTTGCTTGAACCTTCGTTTACCATTTTAGAATATTTCTTTTGTAGATAAGTCCTTACATAGCTCATTATTCATAATTTACAATAATGTTGCATTTACACAATGTTGGGATTAGTGAGACTATGGTCTGAACATGATAAAACAAATGCAACTGGTATGTAATCGTCGAGTACCATACATGTAACTACTGTTTTGTATTTCCGTTCCCGATATAATTATCTCATCTTGGTAATTTCTTATCCTACATTGTTGCATCATTGTATAAACAATTCTTCAAGCATAATTATTTATTTTCTACAAAGATTCTGCTCATTTCGGGAATGATACACGAAAATAAAGGTCTCTATCAACTGCTGAAATTACTTCAGTATTGGAGGGAGATGACCTTATTATTGCTAATATGATTGATGCTGTGAACATTCCTCCTAATATTAATGAAATGGTAAGGTAAGGTATGGACAGGTAAGAAAAATATAATGATCTTCAGGAGGAAAAAGAAGTAAAAGAAGAAAAATTAATTGACTGTGCAATTGCCAACTCATGGAAAATATATAATATTGCGAATGAAGAAAAGATATCACAACTATAATTTTGCTCGTAGCCATGACCCTAATGAAATCTGAAGACTGTGCAAAAGAAAGTGAATGCAATAAAGAGTCAATGAATACACAAGAAACTGAAAAATTCCATTTTGGTCGACGCACAAAAACTTCCCTACCTAAAGAAGTACGTTATTATGATACTGATATGATACTGATACCGACAGAGGTGGTTCCGAGAATCAATTTGTCACTGCAGTGTCTCTGACTGTGAGGTCCTAGAGTTCCAGTCCCGACAATGACAGGATTTTCGACACTAGCTACATAGCTAGGTCGAGTTCAGCCGCCGCCCGGAGAAAAATACGTGCGATTTGCTGCTCTCACAGGTGATTTTCGTTGGTTTCTCCGATCAATACCAGGCAAATATCGGAGCAGTACCCTAGAAAATGTGCCACGGACCGCGTTCATTCCTCCCTCACATCCTTACCCTATCCTTATCCGTTACTTGCATTATACTACCACACTTGCCGAGAGACAGGTCGCGAGCTTTGAGCTGGTTCCAGCTGGGGCGGTGCCCCTCTAGTAGTATGTCTATCGCACGCCTATCTTTATCAGTGGGGATTAACTCCAGAGTGGGCCCCTAGTTCTATCCTCACCCCCTGCATACGTACAAGTACGCCTTTGGGCTGGTATCTAGGTCCCGCCAGATCGCAGTTGACCTTCACGGTAACCTCCCCATGCAATGCCTGGGTCGGGCAGCTCTGCTAGCTCAGAGCTTCTAGCTATCCAGGCTAGTACCGGAGTCTCGACAATGCGCCACTCACATGCGCCGGGAACAAGTTCCCTCCTCTTTCTCCAGAGTATCGGGCCACTGCCACGACGAAGCCGAGAGCCCAACTGGGGGCCATCTGAACTAAGGTCCAGGCGGCTCGGAGCCCCCATCCCATCTCCCCAATGCTTACCGCCACTTATGGGGGGAACTAGTTTCCCGCCGGACTTTCAAGTGGGATCCAGAGTACCCCGAAAAGCATCCGTCACCAAATTCTGCTCCAAGGTCGACGCGCCATAGACCCAACTGGTGGGTGGCCGGTTGCCCGGCCACCAGGAGCTTAGCATCGCCTGCTCACTACCTGCACCTTCAAGCTAACGACGTGAGCGGCACCGCGAGACTCAATGTCCAGGTGGTCGTCTTCGACTCTCCACCAGAGACCTCGACAACCTACGCCATCGTGATACGGGGGGCTAGTGGGAGGGCCCCGCTAGAGGGCGATACCTGCTTGGGGAAAAATACTGCAAGCAGACAGGTAGGTAGCCATTCATCAGGGGAAAATTACCGCCTCATCCCGCAAAAAAAATATGTACTATATTTCCGCGACTCATGAACTTAGCAGCTGACGCGCCCGGAATCATCTGTCAGCCAATCAATCAATCAATCATGATGTAGAACACGTATTGAAGTGAACTCTGATTAAAATATGTATATGAGGATCTCTTAGAAAGTTTTGAGAAACGTTAATACAGAGGTTTCAAATTTACCAAGGTTTTTTTTGTTCCCCCTCCGCCAGGAAAATTTGAACTCATGAAGAAATACCTAACAACAGGCCTGTGTACAATTCTAGTTAGGAATTTAAGTGCTTCAAGAAACGTGATCAACATAATATTAGAAATCTGTTCTAAAAGCAAAGTACACTTACATCTGAATCAGCCGAATGCTTCCTTTTAGATGAGCCAGTTTCAGGAGCAGTTTCATTTTCGGAATTTGTCTGAAAACAAGGCATAACCAATCAGTTCAGTCGGTTCCAGTAACTAGACAATTGACAAAAGATAATCAATAATTCTAAGAAAATCTGTTTATCTTTAGGCTGTGGGACAACACTTTAAGACATTTTATGAAACATTCACTGTTCTCTATTCTTTAGTCTGGCTTTTGTTGTGCTACAATCACCACAACTGCTCTTTACAATATTTAAAATCCAGTCTTGGCCCATGAACTTGGCCTTGGTCTCACCTCTGTGCTTTCTTGGCATTAGCATCTTTTGAATCACTCTTGTCTCTTGCAAAAGTTCAATTTTTTCGTCTTTTGAGTTACGTTGGTTGAGGTCCAACCTTATAGAAAGAAATCGAGCTACACTGTAGTGATCTAGGGGAAAAGCAATTCACTCCCCCTGCAGTTTGTAAGATCTGGGGTCTCCTAATGTTGAATTTTGGGTTCTCTATTTTCCAACATCTACAAATCTATTACCTATACCAAACCTTAACCTCCACTCGTTTATAAAGATGCATGTTAAAGATAACCAACTACTGTTTCATTCTAATACAGTCATGAGCTGCTAAAATGAATCAAGGTCTAGTGATGATTTCTGAAGAGCTAACAAGGAAAAGATCTAACAGATTAATCCAGCTGACTGTATGCAAAACCCAGACATACCAACTTTAAAGCAATTTCTGAATAACTAAAAGAAAAAAAATATCAATCATCACAAGAATTTAGACCTTTTTATTGATTGAAATGTTAGACATTGTGTAATTTGTAAACATATGTGTAATTTGTAAATTTGTAACATTTGTTGGGCTGCAAGTAAAAAGCCCCTTTAATATCTCAAATTGCTACAATGTTCCCAAACTCTTTCATATCTCAGGATATTGGGAAAGAGCAATATGGCTAACAATAATGCAATGCTGGATACACCGTTTTGGCAGCTTTATACACTACCTTATTAATACATACTCCTTTATATTTGTACATTTGTTTGACCTTTGCATCTGATTTTAGAACTATTTGGTTAATGCTTGCACGGTCTGGTAAACAAATTGATGATTGTTCGATAAAATGGAAGTAGGGATCCAATGTCCGAATATAAGAGCACAATTGAGTAGAAAACCAAAACGTACATTACGCAACGAGGTACATACACGATGTTACACGTTCAAGCAAAGGAACAGAATTGTTACTTCTAACAGCCACCAAGGAAAAACAAGTGGTTGCTAGAAACGCCGTAAGGGCGCCACCTGTCACAAACCAACTTTGCAAAGTTGTGGGTCGCACGAAATGCATTTCATTTCAACACTTCCCCTCGAACCACAACTGATTCACAACGTTAGGACACAATCACACGAGTCTCAACCCAAGTCCCTTTACACAGTTTTAATGTTTCACTCGGGTAAGTTCCTTAGTCAAAACGTCTGCCATCTCCTGAGAGGGGACGTGCTTTACGATGATCTCCTTCCTCTTCACCGCATCACGGATAAATTGGTGTCTTACATTCACATGCTTACTCCGCGCGTGGAACACGGGATTTGATGCCAGCTTCTGGGCGCCAACGTCATTGTTTATTACGACGCTATCCATGTTGACCCCGACGCTATTCAACAATCTTCCCATGTGGATGGCCTCCTTGGTGGCATCAGATACTGTCACGTACTCGGCCACTGTGGAAGACACAGCGACGATCAGCTGCTTCCTCGACTCCCAGCTGACTGCTACGCCTCCAAATAAGAAAGCGTACCCTGTGTAGGACTTCCTGTCGATAGGACAGTTGCCCCAATCAGCATCAGTGAAGATTGAAGCTGGTTCACTTCTCGAGTTCACCAACCTCAGTTCTTTCGTCCCCTTGAGATAGCGGAGGACCCTTTTGGCCGCCTTACAATGAAATTCACCAAAACAAAGTTAAATTGGCTGAGATGCCTCATGGCGTAAGTTATATCGGGAGTAGTTCCAACTGACAAATACATCAGGCTGCCAAGAAGTTCACGGTAGGGGGTATGATTCGGGCATGTGTTTCTTCCCTCGTCCTTCACCAGCTTGATGCCCGGGTCCAGTGGGATAGATACTGGGTTGCATTCACTCAACCGATACTTCTCGAGGATCTCGTCAATGTATTCCTTCTGATTGACTCCATCGTAGTCCTCCTTCCAGTCAAATTCGAGTCCCAAGCAGTACCTAAGATTAACCACGTCCGTGACCTCAAATCTTCGACAAAGATGATCCTTGATCTTGTCAATTTCGACCTCTCTCGTTGAGAAAACCATTATATCGTCGACATAAATGATGTAACGTGTCGCTCCATGTATCGGGATGATGTACACGCATGGATCTGCATCGGATGAGACTGCTCCAAGCTTTAGTAGTTCCACATCTAGTCGTTCGTTCCAAACTCTCCCTGCCCTCACGGCAACCCATAAAGGCCTTTTCTCAGTTGCAAAACCGGGTCGCCTTTGAGTAACAACTTCCGCATCTCTCGAACTCTCTAATCGCTGTGTCCTGTTTTTCGTTCTCTGAGATGTAGTCTAGGATCTCGATCAGATGTTCAGGAACCTCCATGAAAACGCGCTCCTTGATGACTCCATTCAAGGAGCTGAAATGTCGAACTATCGAGCGAGCATGTTCTCGACGACTGCCACCGCCAACATGGTCCATATCGAGGAAAGTCTAGCCACGGGAGCGAATGTCTCTAAAAAGTCGATTTCTGGTCTCATGCCGAATCCGCTTCTCGATTATACCGTCACCCTTGTACTTGTTTCGCAGAACGAACGCTGATTTTTCGGCCTGAGCACAACCTCCTATGTCTCCTTCCGGATGATTGATTCCACTTCAGAAATCATTGAGTTTTTCTACTCGGGAGAGTCGGTCCCCAACATTGCTTCAAACGTAGAAACCTCCGCAATATCTACGATAATCTGTTCCGCGCTCACGCCTCTTGCGTGATCCGTCGCCCTGGACGGCCCGTTCAAATGATCCTTCGGCGCCCGCGACGTCGAGGCGGTGCAGCATTTTCGCCCTGGGCGTCACCTAGAACCTCATTTTCGACAGGCAATGATTGGAATCCCAGGAAGGGTTTCTCCTCACCGCTCGACTCGGGCAAGGCCGGGTCTTCATTTGCGGGAGCGATTTCTTCGGCGGGCGATCTGACAAGATCCACGTCGAACCAATGTCACCCAACGACATCACTGACAGTAGGCACAGGTTCGCTCTCGACCTTACGCTCCTGGTTACTACAACTTCTCTTGGCTCTGGCAGTCAAATTCGACACGCCTTCAATTGCCACGAAGTCCTTCCCTCGCTCTATCATCCAGCTTCCCCTTGTCTGGCGAATTGTTCAGAATAAAAGCCCTGCATCCAAACTTTCAAAAATAGCTGACGTTTGGGACTCGTTCCAAAACTCATACGGCGTCTTCTTTTCTATCTTCTTTGCTGGACATCGATTTCTGACGTGACATGCCGTAGAAACTGCTTCGGCTCAGAACGATGGTAACAGACCAGATTGGATCAACATGGAACGAGCCAATTTCAATTAAGGCTCTGTTCATCCTTTCCACCACCTCGTTCTGCTGCGGCATATATGAAGCCGTGAGTCAATATTTAATGCCCTCCGACTTCAGAAAATCGTCGAATTCCGCATTCACGTACTCGCATCAGTTATTAGATTGGATTGCCTTCATATTTACACCATCCTTGTTCTCGACAAAGGCCTTGAAATTATTGAATTCTTCAAAAGATGAGATTTGTTCTTCAAAAATCGTACTACTCTCCATCCTGAAAAAATCATCGATGAGTGTCATTACGTACGCTGATCCTCCGTTGGAAGTGACTCTCATTGGCCCGCACAAATCCGTGAGTATGAGTTCCAATTTAGTCGTCCTTCGGCCGGTTTCTTTTAGAAAGGATGGCCTTGCCATCTTCCTCCTGAGGCATATGTCGCCGTCTGCATTTTCACGTCCGGTTGGGAGTGCAACGACACGAATGGTTCCGGTCTTCGATGTGTGTACGAGATCCGGAAAGTTGAGATGTCCCATTCTTCTGTGTATGATTCGAAGAGGGTTTTCTGTTCAACCTCCTTTTCTGCAGAAAATCCACTCTGACAATTTTCAGAAGATTCATCTTTGACGCTTCATTGACATTCATCTTTGAATTTATCTCTTCGCGATCACTTGAGTGTTACCCTGTTCGTCAAATATTGCAGCTTGATACTTATTGAACAGCACTCGGTACCCGTTGTCAGTGATTTTCGCGACTGATGTTATGTCGCAAATCAGGGACGTGTAACGTATCAAGCACCTTCCCATGGCTTGAATCAACTTGCGTCTTCATCTTGATCACGACAGTGCCTTTTCCCTTGATTTCGGCAAAGGCATCATTGGCTAATTTCACCTGGCCACCTTCACGGTTTTCGATCTACGTGAATACACTTAAATCTCGACACAGGTGTGAAGTGCAATCGCTAACGAGACACCAGTCACTCACGGTTGTGCTTCTCACGTTTTGACATGTGTTGATCTTCACTTCACCTGACAGGAGAGTCACATTGGCTGAACCGTAGTTGCTCTTCCTTTTAAGCGGACATTCCGACGACTTGTGTCCCTGTTCGTGGCACTTGAAACATTTGTAGTTGAACGTCTTTCCTTTCTGGTTCTTTCTGGCTTGACTATTTCTCCTTCTTCTTCGATTGCTGCTTTTTCTGCACGCACATGGCACCTTGTTTAGAACTCGACGTTTTTGAATTCTTCGACGCTTCATATTCCTCAGTAATCTTGATCTTTGTCAGGCGTTGGCGATTCGGAAATTCTCATAGCATGATGGCAAGATATACAACAATATGATCGCGAATAAATCGTCATTTATAGTCACATCCATTTCCACCAGCTTATCGACAGAATCAAACAATTCGCGCAAATGTTCGTGAATGTCACCATTGTCACTCATTTTCTTTAAGGTTAGGTTCTTCAGTAATGACGCTTTTCGGGCGGGCTCTTTTGACGCGATCGTTTCCTCGAGCGTCAACCATAATGTGCGTGAAGTTTCAAAATATTTCACCAGTTTCAGTTGATTTGGACCAATTGACAGGATCAGATCGGACTTTGCTTTCTCGTCGTCTTTCCACTCTTGAATGGCTGCTGCGTTGTTCTCCGTCGGCTCCGGTTTGACGATTCCTCCGCTGACGTATCCCCAGGCATCATTCTAGACTAAAAGTGCTTGCATTTGTATTTTCCAGGTGTCGTAGTTATCGCGCCCGAGCGCCTCAAACATGTGGTACCGTTCGCGTTCACGGTCAATAACAGACACGTGCGATCAACAAACGGATACACGACCCCAAATTTACGAACTGTCAACCTTTCTTGCGCTTTGCGAACGTAGTTCTATTACGCATGCACCGCACGGTGGTCTGAAGAGGGCCGAAACGCGCGCATAGACACCAAATTTTAATTTTTGAAAAATAATTATTTCTTGATAAATATCAATTCTACATACTTCAAATTACTAGAAACCAGGAAAAATAATAGTTTTTGTTAATGTTTACAGTGATACGACATTCTCAAAGCCAAGCGTTTCAGCCGAGGAAAAATTCAGCTACCCCAGTAGTGAAAATATATTTATCTTTCATTGCTTATAACTTTTTTCCTAATCAACTTTTCAACTTCCAGAAATTATATGCCCTTTCATATACCCTTCTAAATATATTAAAGCAGTTGCAGTGCCATTTTTAATTTTTTTCATTAAATTAATCCTTACATAATTAAGGTGGACAAAAACTGCTTATTCTTTTAAGATAAATTTTCCCAGGTAATAAAAAACATGAAAAAACACATCCACGAAACTAACATATATTTTTAAGTGAACATTTTTCAGTTGAGAGCAGCTGCCCCGGTCTGTCCCTTTCAAAGTGATGACAGTTTAAAGTTTACATTAAGAGTTTGGAAAGAGCATCATTACCTCCGGGCATAATACCGAAATCGTTTACTCCTTGAAAATGTATTATCTTCTCAACTTTCAGATTATTATTAATTGCATAACATTTTCAATATCTTTTCAAAAATATTCCTTTTTTCGCAGACGCGCACTTCTGCTACTGAGATAACTGAAGCAGGCGCGTTGCACTGTGAGAATATTCGACCGCGTCTTCACGTATTGTACCTCGAGTAGAGTACGCAGTAGCACGCAGAAATAACATAGGAAAAACTGCTGAATTTTTTGAAAATAGTTCTTTGCATATAAATATTTAAGAAAATTGATAGAAAAAATATTTTGTGAAAATAACGAAATATGTAAAATATCTAAAACTATGTAACGAAAAAATTGTATATTGTGTTTAGACGGCGACAATTCACCAAGATTAAAATTTTGAGAGCCATTTTTTAAAAATTTGCTGCGTCGTTGACGCAACGCGTCTCTTAACCCTTGTTGGGCGTTGAGCGCTTTTGTTGGAGTAATCCTCCGTTACCAAGTAATTACTGTATTTGTTGAGTCTCGTCACGGTCAGTGCCTTTTATCCCTTCGGCCAGGGGCTCGACGCCGTTGGATCCCGGGGTTCCTAGCCGGTCGCCCAACCAGGAACCCGCGAGTCGAATTCGCTTAACTTTCATGACTTCACGAAGCGTAGTAAACGAAATCGGCTAGCGCCGCCGCCAGTCATTAATAGAAAGACAAAAAATATGTAATTACATAAAAATCCTGTCTCTAGTAATAACACTGTAACATTCTGTGGCATGTTCAGCATTTTATCGGCCACCATAAAATCTCAGGAATAAGCAAAAATTTACATTACGTACTGCGATAGTAAACACATGAATTCTGTTGTTGTGGGGTGTTGCTTTTAATATAAACAATATTCGTATACCGTGTTTCGAGAAAATTTGATGCAAATAATTCTCCTGAACCTAAAGAAATGACGTTCAGTTAGGAAATTGGCGCGTTGACTTCCAGTGGCGACACCTTCACATCGTCAGTAAATACGATTACCGGAGAAGTTTCATTTGATAGGATGAGGAAAATGAGGTTAATTTACCTAATATTCACTTTGCTAATTGTACCATTAATAATATTACAATTAAGAATAATTATTCCCCAAACCAATGTGAATTACTTCTAAATTATTTTAATCCGATGTTTTGTACATCGCCATGTTTTTTCCTTAATAAACATTTGACTTGCGATGAATCGATGGTTTACGTTGCTAAGGATTGAACATGTTTATCAGTCACATGCAACTCTGTAGGTTTGTTAAGTGCATTTGTACCTACCTGTATGTTAAGAAATTTCACATCCTTGTTTATATCGAAAGCAACACCCCACAATATCGTACTAATGTGCCGCAGCAACAGAATTCATGTTTACTATCGCCATAATGTAAATGTTTGCATAATTCGTGAGATTTTATGGTGACCGATAAAATGCTGAACATACCACGAAATATTAGTGTTATTACTGCCTCGTCCAAATTAATAATCTCGGCTCCGCCTTGATTTTTAACTTTTGGCCTCGGCAGTAATAACACTCATAACATTTCTAGGTATGTTTATTAGTTATAAACTTTGTTCAGCTAACATAACCTGTATTTTTGCATTGATACCCTAACTTACACAGATTTAAGTGAACTCTTTTCCATAATTCATTGAGTAGCCTGAATCTACAACATGCCTTTCATAAACTTACCTTCAATTTGAGAAATTCTTAAATTTTCATCTTCTACCCATTACTTATCTTTTCATTAGATTTATTCTTCAATATTTCTTATAATTCTTATGATCCTTTTAAGACAGTGTATAAATGAGTTTTATTACTGAGACTTGTCATTGTGTGTGTATATACTTGTTATTGTTGTTTATACTATTTATGTTAGTTACTTCAGTTCACATTCAAGCAGAATGAAACTTCCTATCTGCCTACATCCTTCTACGATCAATTCCCAATAAACTAGGAGTAATAGCTCATCATATATTTAATTTGTTTTTGCTGTGAATATACTATTTACCTTGGTAAAGTTCAAAAAAACAATTTTGAGTGTGTTCAAAATGTTTCGTTTCCTACTTATTTTTGAATAACTCAAAATCAGGATCATGTAGATTTCAAAGAGAAATGAGGAATTCCAAATTCAAGACAACCACTCCTACGTTATATAAAATGTAATACAGAATCTTTGACTCTTGTAGTTGGGTCATTTCATGTCAGTTCATCGAGGGCATGTCGCCCACCTTTCCAGATACTTTGCATCTGTTTTATATTCTATTACAAGTGCTTCTTTCAAATTTAATTGGAAATTTGTGTATTTGTTTAAAAGAAAATCTTATAATACCTACAATTCAGCAGTTGAAATACTACAGAAAATGGCTTAATTTCTTATCTAATAATTGGATTTTCTTGAAACTTTCTGTAGAACTTAAAGGTATAAAGGGAATAATAAAAATGCAAATTTCTTATTCTTGAAAACTGTCTATATTTTATTTGAATTTATTCATTCGATTTTTCATTAATTTATTTTTAAAAATGCCACATCATAGAAAAACCTGAAATGTATTTATAACAACAGGAATACAGTACTATACCTATAGACAAAAAAATACAATTGTGTTTTGACAGTAACTTACTTTTTTGATGTAAACAATATAAGTGTCATTACCACATTTCTCACAACAAACTTTTTTTAACAACAGAAATAATTTAACTTTAATTGTTTTGTAGAAATCTTTACTTAAAGTGTATGCTCTTCCTGTGGTAATGTTGATATCAACTTGGCAGAAAATGCATGAAAATGGAACTTCAGAACCGTCATTACCAGGCCAGTAAAATAATGGAAAAGTAAAAAAATTTGTAAACTGACTTTGGTAACCATCCTTTTTAATGTACCACCAATTCCATCACAAAAAGATTTACCATGGCTAGTAGCAAAGAATGACTATTTACATTTGTTTCAAAATCTACTTTGTGATGGCAGATATTAATGAAAGGGTATAGCTGAATAAGACAGTGAAAAGTGCCCCCTAACCGAATCGATAATCACAATGCTCATATGAAAAAGAATACAAAATGACAAAGATTCACAAAAAATTCAGCCCTAGGGTAATCTGTTGCAGAGATACGAGAAACGTGTTTTGCACGTTTTACTTTTTTCTCAGTATCTATTGCATATATCAGGTTGAAAAAAGTTGGAGAGACGGGGAAATATCGTTGAATTTGAAGGTGTTTTTGTCAACGTATTTTGACACCAAATTCATATAGAAAAAACATAAATAAATTTTTGAAATTAATTTTCGACGTGATAATGTTTGAGTACCGTCTCAATTTTTTCTCCTTAAAGGTGTCTTATAATATTCTATAACATACTTTTTTCAGATTTTTAAACAATGTGGACAGTAGTGAAAAAAAATTAAAACCAACTTGTTGAGTTTAAAAATTTGAAATTTGCGCCTAAATGCGATTGAAAAAAAAACAACAGTTTAACTGATATTAAACACAGATTTAAACACGATATATGAACTCTAAATCTTATAGGTGTTACATCGATTATGTACCAAACTCAATCGGAATATCCTTGGTGGAAAGAGATTAGTGGCCTCTTGTGCATCCAACTTCAGCCAATGAGTTTCAAGCACCAGTGTGTGTTATAATATTAGCGTAATTTTAAATGCCAAAATTATTAGCCATTAAATGCCAAAGTTACAAACCATTGAAACAGAAACAGATTAGCAATTTTTAAAATATTACATCTTTTATTTCAATCACCTTTTCATTGTGTTATATTTGGTCGGTCACTGTTGAAAATTAACCATTGATGCCACTCAAAAATGTTTGTCAACGCTTCTTGCTCTCCATGAAACATGGCGGCTGACGACTGGTCTTGCTTTTCCAACGAAGTGATCTCATAGTTCGTGACGGAAACTGGTGCTGCGCAGAACGTGCAAAAATCTGTGCACCGGAGGAGCCCACACATCTCTTTTCACCATGGGAACATCCGGAGGGAAACGATATTGTTAACGTGCAAATGGAAGTGGCACCAACATAGCTGCGATCATTTAAACACACATTTGGCACATGCTCGTTACTTGGTGAAAATTGTTAAACAGGTATTTTTAAATAGAAATGTTGAGAAAACAAATATTGAGTAGACTATTTATAAACAAATGCATAATCCCAGTTATTGAAGAAAGTGACAATAATTAATTATCTATGATACTCTAATTGTCAATGATTAATAAATGTACAACTAAATAATTTGATTTATATTATAAACATAAATGACTAATATACCTAAAATCGGGTAATTTGATTTATATTAGAAACTACAGATAAATCAAAAAGCAAAAGGGGTTTGATGATTTTGTTTCGATAATATAAATTCTTTCCACATAAAACAAACATTTGTCAGCAAAAAGTTCCAAATCATCTTGGTAAGCGAGACCTTTCAATAATTTTAATATAAATTGTTTAAACATTGGTGAAACAAGTTTTTCCCATCACATTTTGGCATGAATTTCAATTTTTAAACTCAAAAATTTGTTTTAATTTTTTTTCACTACCACATTGTTTAAAAATCTGAAAAAAATATATGTTATGGAATGTTATAAGACACATTTTAGAAGAAAAAATTAAGGCAGTACTCAGTTATCATGTCGAAAATTGATTTCAAAAATGTATTTATGTTTTTTCTATATGAATTTGGGTCAAAATACGTTGACAAAAATACCTTCAAATTCAACTGTTTCCCCATCTCTCCAATTTTTTTCAGCCTGCAATAGATGCTGAGAAAAAAATAAAACATGCAAAACACATTTCTCATTGTATCTCTGCAACAGATTGCCCTAGAAGGCTGATTTTTTTGTGAATCTATGTCATTTTCTATTCTCTTTTATATGAGCATTGCGATTAACTATTTGGTTTGGGGGCACTTTTCACCGCCTTATTCGGCTATACCCTTTGTACGATTCTCGTACTGAGCAGCACACCTATTTGCAAAGTATTCCACAGCTTTAAAATTTGAATGAGGCCCCTGTTTTTGCAAGAAATTTATTATTAACTTTTGAGATTGGTATTCTAAAGGTACATTATGCTCCAAGCCATCTGAAATTATGCAGATGGGTTTTGAGTGAAGTCTCTATCTTCCTTGTAATATACCACAGCAGCATGAAGCTACCTGTGTTTGAGTGATACCCTTGGGCCTCATCTTGAATTACACAACTAGATTTCACTAAAATCCAAAAGCACCAGAGCTATTTCATCATTCAAACTTTCTTTCAAGATTTTTAAATAATATGTAAGAGGGTTGTAAAAGCAACAGAACATTTTGGTGGATTGTGCAAACACAGGCTGCATGATTCATGTGTTTAATGATCTTGCAAGTACACATTCTTCAGGTCTGAAGATAGCAAATTAAAGAGAAACCGATCTTCTGTTGAGGAAATGTTGTCTTGAATGAAGAATACAATTGAAATAATGTTTAAAACCAGTCTTTTCTTATTTATAAACATTTTACTTGCTTATTTCATCGTTCTTCTCAGGCATTATTCTTGAATTTTCATCATCAAAGTAAAAATCAATCACTTTTCTTGCTGTTTCAACTGACAGCATCTTCCCTTTTCATTATTTAGGCAATGCTAAAATCACATTGTTACTCGCAAGGGCACTTGCCTCCTGTACCATGTATTCTGAAACTTCGAACGTTTAACTCACTCTTTCCCTGAGTCAGGATATTGAGATCAGTGTAAGAAACTGGACTTTTTTGCAGAAGTTAACATGTTTAATTTTTTCTTCAATTTCTTCCATTCATCAAAATGTTTTGCTTTACGTTCTATGTGGTTGTGTTCATCTTCATTTCTTTCTTCAGAACTGGTCCTATAAACTTTAGCAATTTGAATTTGAAGTGCTCCAGCTGGTGATTGAAATTTTTGCTTAGCTACAAATGACTGGCTGTGCATAAAAATGGAATGTAATTTTACAGGTGACATGTCCAAATTAACGAAACTAGTATTAAGATTGCCTAGTGATAAATCTGCAGGCTCACTCATTTCTTCACCAGAAGGAAGGAGAACAGAAAGAAAGGAAGAGGATGTGGTGGTGGTGGTGATGGTGGATCTGTATTGCTGCTAAATTTGCTAAGGCATAAAGTGGGAGTAATACTTACACTGATGGTAAACAACTTTCACTTAATAGAACTAACTGCTTCTGACATGGCTTGTAAACAAATTCAAATCAAATAGCAATGCTACCAACTGCTTTAATTTATTTCTAATTTACCTACAATGAAAAAAACTAGTCTGAAACATTGAAATTAACAACTGACACTTTGCCTGCCTTTTTCTTTTTTAAAGCTTTCCAACACTCATAATTTCAAAAAACAATTTTTTCTATTACTTCATTAGAGAATAATTGTTCCCTGAATGTTTAATGGAATTTAAAGGTGTGGCAACATGAAAAAAAATCTTAAATTTTAATCATTAAAATTCATACAATGTGGCTGAATTATAAAACAGAAGTAAACTAGCTGCATTACAGAAGAATCACATTCCATAATATGCAATTTAAAAAGTCCTAATATCTTTCTCAAATAGGTTTGAAGTTATGGTACATTTTGTGAAGAAGTGTACAACAGATTGGATAACTTCAATTAGAAATTCCACGGCAACCAATTAGCACAATCAATTAAAATTTTACCAAAATTCATAGATTCTGATGTTGCCATCAGACAGGTTTTATAAAAATTCGTAACATAGGGTGATATTTTCTGTTTTTTCTAGATGAATTGACGTGCAATGACCCAGTTATGAAAGTGTGAAGTATGTTGCGGGTTAACTTCAAAACAATAAACTAGTTCTTCCAGTGGTTTGAAAATAAAAAAAGATAAAGAATATACCACATAATTATACTGTTTCAAAACGTATAATTTTTAAGGTCAACACTTCAATATAATGATTTCATGTCAATTTAACATACTAGTGTAATACCAATAATTTTTGTAATATGTACAAATGCTTACTTAGAAGACCATGATTTAAGAACAATTCAGGGTCTTCCAACAAATCAAAAATTGAAATAACAAAGATTTCGTAAATCTGTGGAATAAAACATTTCCTGACATGTGTGCAATACAACAGATGTTTTATAAAATCAAACAATATACTCACAGTAGCAATAGCATGGCCTTCAGTTAGAGATGTAATATTCAGTTCCTCCAGACTCAATGGTTGAGCCAGCTTCTCGTAGTCTTCATCATCTTCAGATGTAGGATACTCAGGACAATTTTTAAGCATTTCTGATTCAGTACGAAATGTTAACTGTTTCTTGCATTTACATGAACTTTTCTTTAACCGCTTGGGGTTATTGGGTAACTGGAAGTAGTTAAGAGCACTCAAAAGAGTAAATTTAATAGTGACAGGCCTCTGATCATAAATGCCCCTAGATATAAAGGGCATTTCAATCAAGATTAGAGTATATGAAGCAAAACAAAAGCATAGAATGGCAATTCTCTTCAAATTGCATTGAAGAGCTTGTGTTATAAAAATCATTCTGATAAGAGAGATTCAGAATGATAAAACACATTAATCATTCTTATCTTGAGGTCTTAAAGGGTTCAAGCATACACAAGTGTCAGTGGCTGTTGTTATTTAACAGCATGTTAAGTTAACATCAAAGTAACGATAACACATGGTTTTAGGTGTGGTTTCACCCCTTTTCAAAAGCACATAAGAGACGTACATAAAGCAATATTCGGTTTTAAGGAGCCATCCACAAATTACGTAACACAAATATGGAGTGTTTTGAATACCCCCTCTCCCCTTGGAACACACCCATAATGCACGCTTGATCCCTACCTCCTCAATAATTTCGTAAAGCTTGCAACAACACCCCCCTCTTCCAACTGCGAGATGTGAAAATAAATTACAGCAGTAAAAACAATTAGTAATAATTTTACTTGTAAACAATTAGTATTAATTTATTTTAATGTTTTAGTACAAGACTCAGAAAAAGGAATTATTTCAGCAAATGTTGAAAAATTTAAAAAAGAAATATCTGAGTTATGTAACATGAAACTAATAACCCCTACCCTTACGTAACAGTGTAATGCTGCTTCAAATCACCACTCCCCCCTCTTTAGCGTTACTTAATTTATGGACAACCCCTTAAGTTGTAATTGGGCAATGTATGTTGGATATGTCTATTATGTGCATTTGAAAAAGACTGAAAGACTCCACCCAAAATGTTGTGATTTGTGATCTTAACTTTAATGCTATTAAAGAACTTGTGTATGATATAACCTCTCAAATTCTCAAGATAAGAATACGTAATATCTTATTACTAATTCTTCAGGATTGTAGGCTTCAACCTCAATGAGTGTAATAAATTGTATCTGACAGATTGCATACTCATCTTCACTCACCCATTTTAGGTCAAATCATTCTTTGCAACACACAGGAGGAATGTACAGTAGAACTCCAATTATGCAACAAATTTTGGGAGAAAAAATTAATAAACATTATTATTATTATTATTATTATTATTATTATTATTATTATTATTATTATTACTATTATTATTATTATTATATTATTATTGTTTAGGAATGTATGTTATTGTTATTATTGTTGTTGTTTCTGTTACTCTATTTATTATGTAAATCTTACCGTACTTACTGCTTTTTTACCTTATGTGGATAAAACTTAATTACCAGGAGCAATATTATTTTTGGTTCGGTCTTAAGAAGCACAATTTTCTACAAGTCTTCATTATTTTTTAATCTTTTATTTGATATACAATTTTTTAAAAAATTTAACACATTCTTATTGAACATTTTGTCTACTTTGGACACCAACAAGATAGTTTGCATTAGGACTGTATTTGCACATTGCACTAACTGAATCCACCTGTTATTGCAGGATTTGCTGAGAACTTCAATAGTCCATTTTTTGCTTGCCTTCAATTTCCAGTTCCAAAAAACACATGTCCTGATGTGTGACTGTTAATAAGATTCAATATATCTCTGTTTGAGAGAGGAGTTGGCTTGTCAAATTGTGAAAAATTGTATTCATTATGTAGGCAAGTTTCTAAAATTTGTATTGCTGAGATCTTAATTATAATGAGATTCTTTGAGACTTGCAGGATATGATATAAGAAAAGGCATGGAAAATGAAAGGAAAATATTCGTTTTTTTTGCAAAGAATGTCCTGACTTGACATTGTCATATTTTTATGATATGATTTTTTTATGGCTTTGATGCAATATGTATTCTCCTGTACCTGTGATACCAATGAAATGCATTCAAAAATAGTCGTCCAACTAGTCCAACCCCAGTGAAGTGTTCTAAACCTTACCACTGTCCTAATTCCTTTCCAATTAAAAAAACATAAGGCTGTCATTTAACTACTTTGAATATCCTCTTTGGGGGATCACGAAGGATTGCATGCGGTCTATGCATTACAACTACTACAGAAATATTAATTAATAAGGTTATCAATTCTTGCTACATCTTTTGGTGTGAAGTGAGCAATTTAGCCTACCAAACCTTCATATATAAAGGAATCCAAATTGATTGAATATTTTACCACAAATTTGAGATGTAAAATTATATCTTTCAATTGTACACAATATTCAATACAAATTCTCTTCCAAAAACACTACAAATGCTCAATGACCTCAGAAAACTTCTGAATCGGTAAAGATCCTGAAATTAAAATAATTTTGGTAAATAATATCAAGAGTATTGCTAATACTTGACTGAAAAAATAGAAGCAAGATTTGAAATTTTATTTGATTTGTATATAATTTTTTAACACAGATATATTCTATGAACACAAAGCACTCATGTAACATTTAATGCTCAAATATTGCACCATCTGTTATAGCCCTACTGAAATCTACTAAAAAAACTGGAAAAAGAAAAAGAGGTTGCAAAATGAACTATCGGTATCTTTCCTCATATTTGTATGAATGTAAATTGGTATGTAAATTTTTAATAAGTAATTCAGAATTCACCTACCATAAACTTAAAGATATAGAAGCTAATTACCTGGTAAATTATAATTTTTGGCATAAAAATCAATGCACATTTGAACACAATTCAATTATGATCAAGGCCGGTTTAACGACCTGCAGGGCCTATAGAACTTTATCATTTATCATGCCCTTTTATTAATTTTTTTAAAGTCATAGCGATTCTTAGCTAAAGATGGCTTTGTTAATATCAGGACAATATTGTATACTGTAAATAAAAGATCTAAAATTAAAGAACATAAATACTCGAATCCAGTTACGAGTACTCAGAGCCAAGTTAAATATTGGGAAATTTGTACATTTTCTATTACATAAATAAATATATTAATTTTCAATTTTGATTAAACTTTGTTTATCTAATCAAATGTTTACACAATTTTGCTAATGAAAACTCGTAGATTATTCTTGTATGAATTTTTTTTAGTACTTTGTGTTCAATACTCATCAAAGAAAGATTCTTCGGTCATTTTTGCCTCATACTGGTTCTCTTTTCACTTTTATTTCATTTTTGCCATTTTAATATGTGATTGTATTAAGAGTGAGAGTGATAAATTTGGTATTGTAATTGAAATCGTGCAGATAAAACTTCAATACTCAAAGAATCTTTTACACGAAAAATACCAACATAGCTTAAGAGAATTGTCTGATTCTTTTCGGATTGTAATTTAAGCAGTAACAATGCATCCAAACAAACAAATCTCAAACTTTTGCATTTTAAAACTAAAATAATGTCATTAGTCAGCTCTGAAAATTAAACTTTAACATCATTGTACGTATACAGTAGGTTCACAAAATTCATAATGGCAATTTGCCTCTTGATTCAAGAATCAGTTGTCTTTGTCAAACATTACTTACTCAAAGGAGAGAACATATTTTCAGCCAATACAGATATCTATAACTATAAAACTCGATATAGTATTCATATTCATCAGGTGTCAATATCAGCAGTTCACTACAAATAATTCACATACAATACATACACATTATTTTACAACACACTGTCACATGACATTAAATGATTAAAATCGATACACAAGTTTAAGGGCTGAGTAAAATCTTTTCTGCCATGTAACTTTCTAAACCATTAAAGCTGAACTGAGCATCAGAAAAAAAAAATTATTGATTTTGACAATAACATTTAATGTATTAGTTTCCATTTGTACTGTATAATTCGTAAGAGGGAAATATACCTACTAGAAATACAGAACCTCCTTGGGTTAATGACCCCCTTCTTGATCAGTTTTTATGTGGTTTCCCTGATTCTTTGAGCAAATACTAGAATGGACCCTTGTTTTACTTCTGGACAGAAATATAGCTTCAATATCTGTGCACATATTCTTGAGCACTGTGGGGAATATAATTTTTCCAATAATTGTTCTCCATGTCGCAGCAGAAAGTCGATTCCGTCAAAAAGGGCGTAAGGAATAATAACCAAAATCTGCCACTGATTTGCCTTTGCAATTAGTTATTAGGAGTAAATATTTTCTTTTTAATGGTTGCCAAAAATACTAGTTTCTACCTTTTTTCATAATTCAACTTATTATATAGGGTAGAGATTGTACTTCTCCAGATAGTACATCACACATGGATTTTAACGGTTTTTGATGTGAAATAAATAAATCATCTCTGCAGATTTGATTCTAACATTACAATTATGAGCAACACTTACATCAGAATCAGGCAGTCGTTTTCCATGAGGGTTAGCCAGTTCATCCAGAGGAGATTCCTGAAATAAAATGGGAAAAAATTACTGAGATTCAAAGATATATCATTGTCCAGTCTCTCTTTAACGCCAAGTCTGGAGCTGAACCACAAGCACCAACCTTGTGTGGAACTGCCTTCATTGCAATCATGAGTTCTTGCATTAAGATGAATACTGTTATGTTTTTTTCGCAAATAAATTAAAATTATCAGTTCAAGCACTTTCTTCCTTAAATCTTCAAGCATATGAAGCATACTATGCTCCAAAAACTTTGTTCCTACTTTGTTTCCTAGTAACTAGCTCATGGAGGTCTACCACAAATTAGGCGGTGTTTAAAGGGGTGCCTAGGGAAAACAAGGGCCCTGGGCAGGAGATCCATGGGGCCCCTTATTTTAAACAAGTTTCCCCCAATACAAAAACAGAATTCATCTCCGCACACAACAGAAATAACTGATGTGGTGATTATATTAGCAGTTGAATTAGAAATAAGTGAGTTGATAGCAGTTCAGTTGGAAGTAAATACATTTTTTTGTTTTAAATGCCCCTCCCCCAACCCCCAATAAAAATAAAAAATAAATCTGAGCCTCAATTAACTCTGCCCTGAGGCAAGTTGCCCCAACTCCCCCCTCCCAGATGCCTTTGGCAATTTCTGCTAAATGTATAATAGATAACTACTTACTGCAGGTCGTTTGTTACAGGTCTGGCACATTTCAATCTTATTCTCAAGTTCTTCCACAGGACTAATCTGAAATAAATTGTAGAAAAATTATTATATAAATATTATCTACATAGAAAAATATACATACAGATTATCAATGTTCTATCCATCCTTGAAACCAAAAGCAAAACTTCAAAGAACAATTTCAACACTACAAGGGTTTGGCAAATATGCATCAACATACTGATAAATCTGATCCGAAATTCCTAGGTTTGGTACAAAATATCATAATCAATAACTTGCAACAACTGGAGAACTCTTTGGCCATAACTCAGAATTCTAATAACTTGGAATTACAAAAATCAGCCTCACAAGTTCATGGAACTTGCCAAGAACTGAGGCCTCAGCATGCACTGCAGTTGGGCTTGCTCAGTACCAAGCATCGCACGCTGATAACTATTGCGGTATTTCAGATTATAAAGTTGAGTTCAAAATAGTCCTATGATAAACATTCATTCTCACATTGAGAGATACATTAAGAAATAATAAACAACTCTAATTAAAACATTTTATAAGGAAAAACAAATAAAAAAATTCACAACAAATTAATCTTAATATATTGCTGGCTCAGTGTTATAAGGATGTATGCACAACAGTGCCACTTTTGAGAAATAGGCCTTTGAAGTTTCAAGCATCATCATATTTCTGTACCAAGTCTCCACCCATTTTGGTTTAAATTATTAAACTTGGGTGATAATAGAAATCAAATGCAGCTTTGGTTTCCAAATAATATTTTTTCAGCAAATTATGAACCATTACTTTTTAACCTTGAACTTTGTAAGACTTAAAATCTGGATTAATTGAAGCAATAAAACCATAAGTACAATATTACAATTTGAAAAACAGGTGATGTCTGTGTGTTAAAGGGAATAGGTGTGGAAAATATAATCCGGTTATTTTAATTACAATCGGACCACCATATATTGAATCCGATGGTTCCTTCGATAATATTCGATCAAATATTCGATGTATTATGTATGTATGTGCTTTAGATAATAGTTATAACAGTACAACTTATAACGTTTTAATTGTAAAATGTGTTTTGATTGCAGCATCTGAAGATGGAGATAATCTATCTTCGAAACGTTGTGTAATGTTTTGTAACTAATAAACTTACAAGGTGATTGTCAATAAAAACTTATTGGACCTAACATCAATGATATATCCCATAATGAATTGAATGACAATCTGTACCTTATGTATATTAAAATTGTAAAGTG
Source organism: Teleogryllus occipitalis (assembly GCA_011170035.1). Classification (NCBI taxonomy): domain Eukaryota; kingdom Metazoa; phylum Arthropoda; class Insecta; order Orthoptera; family Gryllidae; genus Teleogryllus; species Teleogryllus occipitalis. The sequence goes on along the minus strand of BLKR01001598.1, from coordinate 55,740 downwards.
TGTCCAATGCACTGCAGCTGATCACTCTGAATAATTTCTGTTTAAAGCATTCAAAACATTGTTGATATTTAATGCTCTTGAAATCATTTGTAACAGTTTTTCATTTTTACTAATGATATTATTAAAATTACTAGCTTCAATTGCAATTGATAAGTAATTAATAAAATTATCATTTTTCATAACAAAAATAGATTTATTGTAATGGGGTCAGCAACCTCCCACTTCGGAATTGAAAAGCTCTGGAGTCCTAGGGTTAAAAGTTTCACAAACCCTATTGATCGTAAAAATGTTACATTAATGAAAACAAAGTTTTAGGGACACTTCTTGATGTTGGTTGGTTGTTAGTGATTCTGGGTGTATCAACTACTGAGGCCATCAGTCCCGTATGTGTAGTGCATGTTTCTCTACTCGGGAGGTGGCGGTGATCTTTCCCCGCTGGATGGTGAGATCCGGTGCTGACCTACCGTCGGCTAGTGAAGTTTTCCCCAACCAGACACTTCCTCAGGTTCCTAAAATTACATGCTATTGCCTGTTGATGAATTTGAAGAAAGTGTGATCAATAATTTATATTCAAACAAAATTGATCCTTAGCAACTTTTAATTTAGTAGTTTTCAATGAAAATTGAATATATTCCATTTTATTAAGCAAACAAAGCTATATTTCAGCAAAAATACCAAGAAAAGAATTTGGAGCTGGTTTTGAGAAAATCTTGTTTACTTTTTTAAAAAGTTACTACTTTGCTCAAAATTACACGAAAACTGCTCATCTTTTGAAAAAATGCCCCTGGTATTAATTAAAGTTGTGAGTTTGAAGAACAGATTTTATTTTTAAAAAATCTATCTTGCATAACACAACAGTAGAAGGGTATAAAAAAAAAGATTTAATTTTCTAAATTTTAAAAAATAATTCAGATATTTCAATGGGACTTGGGCCTAAGTAAGTAAGACTTCAAGTACAGAACTGTCAAAAATGAAAATATCCATTTAAAATTCTGGGGGCAGAGGTATCATTGATATTGATTGGAAAATAATCATTGTGGTGAAAACTCTGAATGGTTTAGGCGCTAGTGTTGTTCACAGACTGATGACAAACACAGAATTTTTTTTGCAGCATTTATAGGGTTCCTCTTCACTTTGTGTACAAGATAAGTTTAATACTTTCAATTATCATACAAGATAAAGAATGCAAGAATAAATGGAACGTGTTCAAAATTAAACCGTTTTGAGCAGTCTTGAATTAAAGGTAGGATTATGGGCTTGCAAGTGCGTCAGCCTGTAGGGTTTCCATTTATAATTTAACTTTACATTACTTCTATATTACACAAGTGCAAGTAGTTACATTCAACTTTGCAATTCCATATACTTCTGAACTCTTAAAACATGGGTTCTATATGTACACACATCTTTGTAAATCAAAGAGAAGACAAAGCTACTTAGAATTTTTATAAAATAGTTGTATCATCCAATTCAGTGAATGCTGCCATCTTTTGATCATATTATAAATTATGTTTTCCTTTAAAGAACTCTGTAACAATATCAACTAATTTTTTCAATTTTCTGACATACAACCTTGTAACATTAAGCCAGAGGCCAGTGATAAAGTAATTTCTAAGTCAATATTTTAATCATAAAAATTTCTTATAACTCACTATTATTAAAGCTACCAACAATGTTCATAGTTGTACAACTCGCAAATGTGTCCAAGTGTTCTTGCATGTCCAATAACACTACTCATCTGCTCATATTTGCTGAGACATCTTTAGATTCCTATTTTCCTTGAATGTTCTATATCCCTATCCTATTCACTAATTGAAGTATCTACTCTAAAACGCCTACCATTTTCATTATTAAGCAAGAATCAATCCCTCTTCCTTCACTTGCCTTGTCTACCATCTATTTTTCATCCTCCCCTCCTCCAACAACCAATCATCTTTCTTCAGTTCAAGAACCCCCAATATTCTTATTGAGTCACTTCATGATACATTACAACATCTAAGAGAATATTTCATCCAACTAAGAAAAATTCAAATTTTTATATGACAGTTGTATCCTTGAACATTGAAGATGATCAAGCATTGTTTAAATCAGAATTATTTTTATTGACCTCCATATTCTAAAATTCACATTTCGCAACCCAATGTGGCCACATCATCAGGCAGTCCGAAATCAAGCAGTTATAACAATGAAGACTTTCTTTCCTCAAACTTTTTTTGAAGTTTGAGATATGAAACAACTATGCAAAAGCAAATCAAGATTTAAAATCAGAATTAAAAACTGAAATTTAAATACAATACCCAAAAAACAAGAAATATATGAATATAATAAAATCACAAATGGTATATAAATATATAAGTATGAAGCACAAGTCTTACTTGAGACACAGAAAGGAAAAACACATTTTAAAATGTTACGAACTCGAATACATAGTCAAATAAAAACAAAGGAAAGGAAATCAAAATGAGGTCTTGTCTATGATCCACACCCAGTGTTTAAAATTAAGCCAAATGAAGGACATCAAGTTAAAAATGTGATGATGAGGAGACTACAGGGGAGGAAATAAATGGTTCAAAGAGAGGGGGAAAAAGGGAGTAAGTGGAACAAGTTGAAGGGATAAACAACCAATATCAGAAAAGTGTTCTCTCTTGTCCCATATGACGCTGATGGTCAATCTTGATTCCTTGATTTCTGATTACCCAATGATGTGGCCACATTGTGTTTTGTAGTAAATTTAGGGCAATAAAAATAATTGTTTTAAAAATATACCTGAAGTTTGATTGTCTTCACTATTCAATGATACCATTGTCATATAAAAATATATATTACATATACAACTATTGCTTGGTTTTTAATTATTAAGAAAATTTCAAATTAGGTCTTTTTTCACCAAATATTTAGGCTGAAGCAACATGCATATAATTTACAATTTCAAAATACCATCTTGATAAAAAAAATAATATCAGGTGAAATAACTTACAATGATACAGACACTATTAATGTGTGTTATGCTTATCAGCACAAAACCTTTTAATATGATGAAATACATTTGTAAATTATTTCTTTTATTCTCCTCCACATCATTTTCTGACTTGAATTCACTTTATCATGACAAATTAAACGTCTAACATACTCACAAAATAAAAATGATGTTTTTTGCAGGAATGAAAAGATAAGGTACTTGCCTCATTCAGGACTTTCATCTCATCTGCCTTTACTGAGCCAACCTGTTTCCAAAAGAGAGATAAAATTACAAAATATATGAATTACATACAACAGAACTCACATTTTTCTCACGAAAATATCAATCCCCAATGTGAAGTAACTCTCTTCTGACTATAAAAATTAATTCCTACTGAAAAAATTACAAAACCATTAGTGTGAAGTTTTAACTTCCAATTTTTGGGCCTTTTCCAATTAGCTGAGAAAATGTATTTCAGGAATTTAAAGCACTTAAAAGTTCCAGTGTTTAACATAAAATGGCCATAACAATTTTTTTATCCAAAGGAACTGAATAACCAGTGAATATTTTTTCTAGGGATTGTAATTCTGACAATGAGATGTGGACAATCCATTTTTTAAAATTATTTTTGGGGCTGTATAACATTATCGTACCTAGACAGCCCATGACTCGCCTCTGCAAATATATTACTTATAAATTTCAATTTCCCATTGCTCTCATCTTACCTCATCCTCCATCGAGAGCGATGAAAATATCTCTTGTAGGAAATCTCCGTAATTAGAATCAGCGTCCTCTTTAGCCATCTCTTTCGCAGATATGTGCAAGATAAGTACAATATTAATGTCAATACATTTATCGCAAACGCATTAGTGTAATAAATTAATGAACGGAATACTGACTTTCAGGTGCGTAACTTTCCCTACAAATATCATTTAAGTCAAAACTTAGCGACGATCGGAGTTACCTCCTACTTACTTTTAAGAGCAGTGAACAACTTAGAGACGTGTTAATACTGTAAAATCTTCCAGTGGGCTAATTTTGTAACGAGCCTGACATATACCGATGAAACAAAACAATGGTTTAATAGCTGACAATCGCCCCAACTCTTGATTCAACGCTTGTTGGATCGTTCATGAGTGATAATGAACGATAATGAAGTTCATCGATCGTTCAGAATCATTAAGGTAGATAACGTAAACAATCGTTCATTGGAAAAGGTAAATTGGCCAGATTGTGACCAAAGCTGCCATATTGGTACTCCAACATACTATGCAACAATGTGTTACTCCACGTTTCGCCAATAATATGAATTAGTACTATTCACAATTTTGCCCATTATATCCGGCAAGGTTACATATCAAATAAATAATAAGCATACTTTGTACCACTCAGAAGTACTTATCATGAAACAGACATCGTAATGTTTGATTCCTTGAAGAGGGTGAATTCATTTCATGAACGGGGTCGTGTCGTAGATATTTACTTTTTTGCCCCAACTTCGTGAGAAAAGAAAGTAATTGTGCACCGGAAAATGGCGAAATACCAACAGTTGTTGCCGGCAACTAGTAACGAAAATGCCTCGGGCCGAGGGGTTTATGGCGATGGACATTCCTGCCTACCGACAGCCCTATATAACGATATTTTTTTAAAATACGTTCTTCGGAACGAACTATGAAGGTTAAATTTATTTGATTGGAGAGCGTATTAAGTATTTGAATGTCCATTGAGAGCTAAATAGTAGTAGTAGTATATAGGTAACGAATTATGTGATTCCTGCCCATGAAACTGAATTGACAATTGTATACGTAATGTTTCTTTCAAGTTTTTTTTTAACATAAAATGTGTTTTTATACGAAGAAAGATAAGATCAGCGAAAGGACAGCCTAGTATCTAAGTGATGTTCCAAAACTGGAGGAGTGGCGGGTTCGAGTCCAGATTTTATCCATTTTACATTGCCAAAAATCCACTAAATTACAACATCCAACATTTGTCAGTGTTATGGATATAGGACCCAAATTAGCTTTCGAGAACAAAGTGAATATTTGAAATCTTAAGAAATTTCAAAATTAATCGCTTACGTATGAAATTAAAAATATGCATAATGTGACATACCAAAAATGACGGACATTTTTATTTAGGCAAATAAAGGTCAAAATATTGCAAAAGACATGGGTTTCTATGGTGCGGATACGTAGAGGTACACCATTGCAACGCGAGTTCGTCCTGGGAAGTGTGTTTCTATAATGGAGATACTCAGATGACACCATAGCAACGCGAGTTCGTCCTGAGACGTGGCTTTCTGTGGTGCAGATACACAGAAGGTACACCATAGCAACGCGAGTTCGTTCTGAGACGTGGATTTCTGTGGTGCAGATACGCAGAGGGTACACCATAGCAACGCGAAAAAAAGAGGAGAAAAAACACGGTGAGCTTTGAAGGGTGGATCAGATTGGGAATTAGGGCATTCCGACTCGTGTCGTGATGGTGGGCGGATCGCTTGTGCGGTTTTTCCTGAGGTTAATTATCAAATCGGGACTTGTAATATTTCGTGAGAGTGAACATTGAACTTGAACTCAGAATATTTCCGCATTAGGTGTGCAACTGGAACTTGTAAAATTCTTGTGTTGTACCATTGCAAACTCGGACTTGTAATATTTTCATGAGTGAACTGGAAAGTGAACTTAGAATATTTTTGCGGTGAAGTTGCAAGACTTGACTTACAAATTTTACCAGCGAATTGTGATAGAAAATAATATTAGAAGGATATTATTCCGACTTGGAAAAAGTAATCAGTTTGAAATAGGTGCCCACCTGAGGCGCAAGATAAAGAGTATAGGCAGTGTTTGTGAGGTGGTTGGAGGAAGTTTCGACTTGGTCGCTGATCGCCGTGGACTTCAACAAGAAGGAAGATTGGTCTACTCTGCGCAGCGACATCGAGCGACGTGCGCACGAAGAGGCAAGAAAGGATAAAAGGTTCTATAACGCTGTTATTGCAATAACGAGAAAAATGGTCATGACCTAACAATAACTTGTAATAATTGATAATAGTTAACAACTTTTGGCATTTATAATAAATTATAATTCGTTGTTTGAAAGAAAGCTGATTCTCATTTGCCATTACGTACATTCCATGAGTAGACATTTTAGAATTATTTTCAGATTCCTCGCCACTCCGTATGGATGGCAGATTGAGTAATTGGTTGCGGAATAAGTAGCAACAATTATTTCATAAGAACCCGACGACCGAGCTAGCGGGATTTATATTTATTTGTAATATATCTGAAGACAGTAATCGATAATCAGAAATTCAAGTGTAAACTTTTCCTGGCGCCCAAATTGTTTATTAATTCGGAAATTGGTTACGATTGACATTTATTAGTAGTAATTAAATTAAATAAAAGACGTTTCAATAATATAGTGTGAAGATAAAAATAACAGATGTTAACCCTGCACCGCGCTCGCATTTTTTCTTTCTCGCTACGGAGTTGAGAGGAAGTTATGTAATGCTGTGCGAAAAAACTGCGAATTTTCGGCAGAAAAATTCTTATTGCCGGGCCCTGGTAACGAAAAAGTGGATGCATCCAGTTGCTAAATTTAGAAAAAAATCCTCTAACATGTGGTGTATCCAGAATCAATGCTTTGTGGGTCATTGATAGCGAAAAATCGATTGACGGCAAAATGTCTGTCCATCTGACTGTCCTTCCGTCTGTTGTGACCAACGAGTTAAGAGATACATAAGGCCCGTTTTCACGGTGGAATATGTCATGACATTTTGCGTGTTTCTCGGTAGTGCCGCTAGGTGTCGCATGATCGCGACAGTTTATCAAGCTCTGCTTGATTCTGGTGTGGCCTTTGCGATAGCAGAGACACCTCGCGGTAGAATTTGTAAACATATCAGACTGCAAGCAGTCACGGTAGGAGCAACTTCGCCAGCTCGAAGCAGGACACGGGGCACGGGCTGGAGCCGGGGTCCAAGTTTTGCGGAAGTGAATAGGACTTGCCGACTGGCGTGACCTATAGCTATGGCTTGTCTCGAATAGAAGTTGCGAGTAAAGTTAATAACTACTTGCGTCGGAGGAAACTTATTTCACAATTTTAATAGTAACACCATAGTCCTGATAGCATTGGCATACGAATATGAATAGAGAAATATTTGTTTTTAGGTTAGGGTGACATGAAACAGTGGCTTGTACATTACTTAATCGTGATTAGTTTCTAGCGTTTATGTTTGTGTGGAAAATCTTCGTGAATTTTCATCTTCAAATTGCGTGTAATGTCACGTATCTTCGAATTAAAAATGTTTTAGTATATTGTTTTCAGTCGAAACGAATATGTTTACCTGTGTAACCTAAATAGGCTTCATTTTTGTGTAAATGAAAAGTTGTTTGAATATCGATTTCCTAACGAAAAATTTTAAAATCGAATTGAAATGTAAAGATGGTCAAAATTAAATAATAACAAAAATTCTACATTGGCTATATTATAGATATAATTGTTATTTTTTTAGTAAAATATGCCAGATAGTATTTGGTGTGTAAGCATTATACTTTTCAATAATTCCCCAATCAATAATATTTGCTGCTTCATACCCCAAACTAATTCACGATTCACTGTCAAAAATTTACAAAATTCACATGAAGTTAATTCATAGGACATATCTTAATTTTATGTAAGATTCTTGCATTATGTAGAAATAGTGAGTCTTTGAAGTGTAGGGCATATCAAGACATGAATGTATTGTATGTGTATCAATAATATTATTACAAGACTCAGGGATGAAGATTGAAAATTAATGTTAACAACCCTTGTTTACCCAGAAACCATGGGCATTTCTACCCAAATTAGAAATAAAATATCCAGATTCATAAATAAATCTAATAGTCTTAATAATAAAATGAATGTTCTATGCTCTTATTTTACAAGTAAAAGAACCTTCTGTGCTCATCACTTCCTATCTACTCATAATGTGTTTTCCATATCTATTTATTCAAATAAACAAACCCACATGTTTCATATTGATTCTTTAGGCTATGGAAACATAATTCTTAAGTTTCAAATTAGTATTATTTTTTTTTTAAATTATTATTATTTATTTTTTATTATTACTTTCTGTTCAACAATATGTCTTTCAGAGCTTTGAAATTTACAAAGGACAGTCGTTATGGACACTAAACAGTAACCTCTTTAAAAGGATTTATTAAGGTAAAATTTGAGAAAAAAAATGTTGTAAAGATAAGATTGGATTGGAAATATGAGAAAATAAAACTACAGAAGATGAAATTTGTCTTTAGAAAATTTAGAATTAATTCCACGAGGAAAGGGATAAGATTTACCAAGATGAAAACATTGTGCATGATGTAATGAAGGAAGAGAGTTCAAAAATTTGAGACTATAATTTTTAATCATGTATTGTAAGGAGATTTAATTCATTATGAATTTGTGTATTGGGAATAAACCAAGGTGTATGTTGAATTTTTCTAAAGAATTTGTTTTGGGTATTTTGAGCTTTTTGTATTTTTGATTTAGCTTCATTTGACAAAATTGGATATGCATATGTTAAAGTAGGCCTATTAATTGAAGTGTATATTAATTTAGCAGTTTTAACACGAAGAGTTTAGTTATTATAAGGAAATTTAGTTTGTGTATTTAAAAGTAGTTTTTTGTATCACATTTTTAATATGAATTTTCCAGTTCAGTTTTGTGTGTAAATGGAGACCTAAAAATTTAACATATGAAGAGGAATAGGAGTTTTATGAATGAGAAGGGGAGGACTTATTGGCTTACATAACGTGCATATTTTGGCTTGGCATTTATTCATATTGATTTTCATTCTCCAGTTGTTGGCCCAAATTGAATAACATTTAAGATCTATTTAAATACTTCGACTTGAAATACGTATTTTAAATACATTTTGCTTCAGTGTCACGTGACTAAAAATGTCGTGGAAGTAGATGTCAACGTGTAAACGCGCACTCTCGACTTTCAAGAAAAGTCACGACTGTGAAAGTCGCGCCTTTCAAATGTCGTGGAATATTCCATGACATATTCCATCGTGAAAACGGGCCTATAGAGTGGCAATAGCACCGCCATCTTTGAAACAGTAGAGTCACTGTCCGCCATGTTAAAAGGTGTCAACCTTTTCGCCGGATTTCGAAATTTCTTCGTATGCAATGCATAGACATGAATATAATCATGCACCTTACGTTCATTAAATAAAAAATTAAAATAATTTAAACATTTAAATTATATTGATTTTCAAAGTTAAACTTAACATTTTCAAAGTTGAAGTTATATTAGAATTATAGAACAAAATATAGTTATGTATGCACATAAGTGTAAAAGTGAACATATATTAACTTATTTTCTCTATATTTTTAGTGAATAATTTTAGGTTTATTCTTGGTTGGAGGAGTTGGTGCTGTAGCAATTAGCACATCAGAAACTATTCTTCTCACTGAAATAGAAATTGGTATTATGGGGAATATTTATACAGAAATGTTTCACAAAACATTGCAGGATATTAATAGATAATACGCCAACACAAGAGAAAATATATTTTTATTAAAGTATGTTCAGAATAAAAATACACAAGTTTTGCATTACTTTACATTAGCTTAAATAGATTTATTGACCTTTAAATAAAATTAATTTTGTGAACATTTGTCTCACATTCTTCCCTTTTATCCCTGCAGATCTCTTTTTACAAACATAATGAAGTCTGCAAGTAAAATAGTGATTCAAAATTAACTTTACAAGAAATGCAAAATGAGAGACTTCATCTGCCTCTGTAGCTGTAAACATATGATCACAATCAAATAAAAAGGAATTTGATAACATTGACAGTAGTCTGAATTTTTAGCAATTTGTTCTTCTGATTTCTTTCCAGAATTACCTCATTTCTTCTGAAAACTTGTTCAGCAATCTTACACAGTTTTAACACCCCTTGTGAAGGATTCACAAGAGAATCATTGACATCTTTCAATGCAATTAATTCTGATTTCCTCTCCCCTTTGCTTTGATACAGAGCATCCAAACATTCAGCACATTTAATTTTTTTTAAAAAATTCCAATACACTACACTCCCTGCAATGTATTCAACATTTTCAACATAAAGACTTAAGTGTCTCATACCCTGAGTTGCTATAGTCATGGTCATCTAATGCTATGCAAGTGTTGACATTTTCAGAAGTCTGACCCTCCTGAGAAAGCATTTCACTATCAAAAAATGTGCAATTGCCATTCTCAGATGGAATGATCCGTGCAATTAAATATTTCCTATATGGTGCTTGAAACTGTATAGCATTGGGATTATTTTTGTGACCACCTCTTGTTTGTGAAGAACAAAAAATAATTCCAAATAGTCTTGGCTAAGCCTACGAGTTAATAGATACTTAAGCTTTGGATTATTATCCCACACAAGTTTCTGCAATTCCTTTTAGGCTTAAAAGGTCATTGACAAATCCATACAAGGGCATCTTTCTGGCAGATGTCCACACAGATGAGCCATCAGCAAATTTCAAATTTTGTAAATAAACAATGCACTCATCAATCTGACTGCATATTGCAACTTTGTTCTTCTTAGAGATGGAAGATTTTGTCCGTTTACCCATTGGATAACAACTATTTAACAAGTCAAATGTTCAATCAATTGTTTTTATGAATTTAACTGTGCTTTCACAACCCTGGAATTCATTCATCCCAATATTTTTACAAAACAATATTGCTTTTACCACTAACAGAGAGTATGAGCCGCTAAACCAAATTTCATTTTCTGTTTCGTAGAGTAGATGCTGTTTTCTTATTTTATTTGCAGCATGCAACCCTTCTTTTTCTTGAACATTTGTTAGCTTTTGAAAATACTCCCAATGAACTTCTCTGAAATTTTCTGCAGCACCATCAACAATCACTTTTTTCTCTACCAAAAGATTACGGGTTAACTTTAGCATGTGAGCAGCATCAAAAACACAGAAAATATTTTGAGTTTTGTCAACTGGATGCCAAAACAGAGATTGTAATTTCTCAGCATTGATACCCAGTCGATTCGTTGCTGATCTGTTGGTCACTATGCCATCACACATTACACCTACAATACGAATACCTGTCTCATGCAATTTTCTCAGGTACTGCTCAATTAGATTTTTTAATAGCAGCAGACAAACAGACAGTGCCCCACATGTATTTTCCAACTCCTGTTCAATGCTGTCACCAGAAACACAACGGCTTCTGAAGCCACTGGATATTCATCACTTTCCATTGAGTCCTGACCTAAATCAACATATCCACATATGTTCTTCCCATCCCACACTATATCTTTTTTAACGGCCATTTCATCAAACATAAGATAAGCAATGATCCCTTTAGAACTTGCCTGGACTTCTTGTCTTAACTTCATGAAACTTTCTTCAGTAAATCCTGGCTTTCCATCAATGACAGATGCCCACTGGCAGAGTGTCCGTGGATGAGGAAGCTTCACTTATTTCCTTAAATACCTATACGCTTGTGCTGAATAGAAATGAAGTGTCAGAGCAAATATTCTCATCTGTTGTGTATTGGCGCACCTGACCACCCTTAATTTCCAGGTCTATAAGCTCTTTCAACACTCCAGAAAATGTATTTAAAATTTCTGATCCTGATTATACATTCTTTTTATTTTATTCATGTATAGTTCTTTGATATTTGTCTATCTGGTTTTGCTTTTGATTTACTTTCACCGGAGTAGTTCTCAATTGGATTTTCAGTTTCAAATTTTCCAACTCCATTTGATCCCAAATTTTCTTGAATTTGCAAGGACTGGAAAGTGGATAAACAGAGGCGTGATTCAGGGGGGTAAGGGGGGCAGGGGGCGGCGGCAAGGGTGGCGGCGGCAAGGGGGGCGGCAAAGGGGGGCGGCAAGGGGGGTAACTGCCCCCCAATGTTGGGACAAGTTTTTAAAATATTTCATTTCTAGGATCTTCAAATTTGTATCATAAATTGATTGATTGATTGGATTTAAAGGGCGCTTCAACTACCAAGGTCATTGGCACCCATGTCAAAGTATTTCTAAAAAAAACTATTAAAGTTTATTAAAAGGGTTGCTGGTGCAACTTTCCAGCCAATTTAAAAGCTCCTATATACCCTAAAAGGAAACCATCCATTACGCATAAAAAAACAAAAAAAACAGGTAAACAAGACAAATTTTAAAAACAGATCTAGGGCAGAGAAAATATTTATTGTCCTTATTTGTCAGATAAAATTATATATTCCGCTTTCTCTCAAAAAACAAAAAAGCTTTGAGAGCGCGGAATCGTCATCTCCGAGCACCTCTCGTAGAGAGTTGCCCAGACCATGTCTTCGTCGGCTGCCAACAAATTTCAAACACTGCAGGAGGACGTGTTCCACGGAAAGATCCGTCCTGCATCTATCACAGGTAGGAGGAGACTCACCTCGAAGGAGGAAACTGTGAGAAAAGTGGCAGTGTCCGATACGAAGACGGGTTAAAATAACTTCCTCGCGCCTAGAAGGTCTGGACGAGGAACGCCAAGAATTGACAGAATCCTTTATTGCACTTAGTTTATAGGTGGTATTGTGCCACTCTGTTTGGCACGCTCTAAAGATGCATCGTTTTAAAGAAGCTTTAACATCAGACGATGGTACAAAAGGAATGTCAACACGAGTACTCTCCGTCGCCGATTTCGCCGCCCGATCAGCCATCTCGTTTCCCACATGGCCTGGGACCCAACTTAGTACCAGGTCATAGTGGTGAGACAAAAGGCGATGGATGAGGTTTTGAACTGATTGCGTCAGGTAGTCTGATGAAGAACGGGAGACAGCTTGTAGTGAGCTGAGAGAATCAGAACAGAGAACTACTCGACGCAAACTCGCTGACTCGATGTATTTTAGGGCTTCAAAAATTGCATACATTTCAGCAGTGAAGATACTGCACTGAGAATGTAGCCGATATGATTTGGTGGCTCTGATACAGTAAAAACTACATGCCACTGTGCCATTGCACGATGAACCATCTGTGTATAAGAATACATGATCTGGATAGGCTAACCTCATGTCCTGAAAATGCATCTGGTAAACAAGAGGGCTAGTCGTTTGTTTGGGAAGCTTGGATAGTCTGAGATCAATATTCGGACGGAGGAGTTTCCAAGGGGGAATGGGGTAACTTGGGGGTTTCACAGGGGTGGGAAGATCAACATTGAGGTCACGCAAAAGATTTCGCAATCGAATACCTGGAGGGTGAGGCAGCGATCTTCGAAGAATATAGGATGTTTCATACTTAGGATGGGTAATTATTTGGCGACAAGGATGATTAGGAAGTCCTGATACTTTAGCACCGTAAGATGCTAATAAGATATCCCGCCTTCTTTTTAAGGAGGGCTCACCAGCCTCGGCTAGAAGGCACTCAATTCGGCTGGTGCGATACGCACCAGTTGACAGACGGATACTAGCGTGGTGTATACTATTGATGGGTCGCAGAGTGGAGGGAGCTGCCGAGCCATACACTTCACTACCGTAATCCAAAACTTAGCGGATGAGTGATCTATATAGCCGCAGTAGGGTACTGCGGTCGGCACCCCATGATGTACCATTCAGCATTCGAAGAAGATTAAGGGGAGAGACACATCTGGTTTGTAATCCACGGATATGAGCACGCCACGTTAGGGACTTGTCAAATGTAAGCCCCAGGAACTTAGCAGATTCAGCGAATGGAAGCTGATTTCCTCCCAAGTACAGAACTGGGTTGCTATGCAGATGGAAAATCCTACAAAAATGCAAACAGGTACATTTAGTAGCAGAGAAATTAAAGCCCGTTGACGTGCTCCATTCGTGGAGCTTGTTGAACACCATTTGGAGTTGCCTCTGTATCACACTGATGCTGCTGGATGAACAGAAAATGGCAAAGTCGTCCACAAACAACGACGCCTTTGCAGGTTCTCGCACGGTTGACGCTATACCATTGATGGCGATGGCAAACAGAGTGACACTCAGGACTGATCCTTGGGGGATACCATTTTCAAGGGGGTGACTACGAGAAAGCCTATCACCCACACGAACACGGAAGGATCTGTTTGAAAGGAAGCTTTGAAGGAATAGAGGAAACTTCCCCCTAAGGGGGAAATTTCAAACACTGCAGGAGGACGTGAGGAGCCTAAATCCCCATGAGTGCAGGGTTTGCAGAATGCCATGCCTCCAGGTGGTGTCGTAGGCCTTTTCTATGTCGAATAATATGGCCACAAGATGTTGTCTCAAGACGAACGATGTACAAACAGCTGTTGCCAACGAAGCGAGGTGGTCCAAGGTTGAACGGTTTCTTCTAAACCCGCTTTGGATTGGCGTCAACAGATTTTTGTACTCCAAGGTCCAGACCAGACGCTGATTCACCATGCGTTCCAGAACTTTGCATACGCAGCTTATGAGAGAGATAGGTCGATAACTTGATGGCAGTGATCGATCTTTGCCTTCTTTGGGAACTGGGACGATGATGGCTTCTCACCAAAAGGTAGGGATGGTGTGCTCTTCCCAAATACGGTTAAAGAGTCGGAGAAGAAATTGCATGGCCATTTCGGGAAGATGTTGCAGCATTAAGTTGTGAATTTGGTCTGGACCTGGTGTGGTTCTTTTCGCAAGCTTTAGAGCAGAACTCATTTCAAACATGGAGAAATGGGTATTATAATCCTCATGTGCTCTGCTAGAAAAATCCAAAGCGCGGTTTTCCATTCTTTCTTTGAGAAGAATGAAGTTTGGAGCATAGTTTGCCGAACTCGACATTTTTTTATAATGAGTGGCAAGTACCTCTGCAATGGCGTCTCGAGCTGTGATAACCTGACCTGATTAGAAGACCTGGCACAGAGTTTGAGGAAGGATATCCTTTGATTTGACGCACCTTCCTCCATACCAGACGTGGTGGCATTTGGCAATTCAAAGAGGAGACGTATGACCTCAATGATGCATTTTTACTTTTTAAAATGGTTCTCCTCGCCTTCGCTCTGCACATTTTGTACTCGATTAAGTTATCCGAGGTTGGATAGTGTTTTAATCTCGCCAAAGCTTTCTTACGAACACTAACAGTCCTTGAGCAATCCGAGTTCCACCAAGGGACGAAAGGGTGTCGCGATTTACCAGTCGACTTGGGGATTGCAATGTCCGCAACTCGTAATACAACTTTGTTAAAATGTGCTGCCATTTCTTCCACACTGACGAACTCCTCCTCCGATACACTGACGTTCGCTTGGAATGTCAGCCAGTCAGGACGTCCGACACACCATTGAGGGAGGCGCGCCAACCCACGGGCTAGCCCATCAATGTGGACGATAAACGGGTAATGGTCACTTCCGTACAGGTCATCTAGGATGGACCATTGCAGAAGGGCTGCAGAGTGCTAGATCGTTACACGTGCTTGAGTTTGTGGCGACGGCGAAGTGAGTTGGTTCACCGGAATTCAGAATAACCAGGTTCGCTAAGTCTATAACCGATTCTAATACACTACCTCTCGGACAAGTGCGGGAAGAGCCCCAGAGAGGACTGTGGGCATTTACATCCCCGACTATCACAAACGGAGAGGGCAGTTGGTTGATCAAACCCCAAAGTTCGTGAGCAGATACACTCAGTCCTGGAGGGATGTAGGTATTGCAAACAGTGAGTGTGAGGGATGGAAGGTGCACCTGCACACACACTGCTTGGAAGTCGGTCTGAAGAGGTACCTCTGAAGACAGGAGCGAATCATGAACCAATGAAGCGACTCCGCCATGAGCACGGAGGCCATCATCCACATCGAACCTGAAAGGGGAAAAACCACGAAGAGACAAGGGACGGCTCGGAGTGAGATGAGTCTCTTGGAGACAGATTACAAGACTATTGTGACGGGACAACAACAGCTTGAGATCGTCCCGCCGCCGCGAGGAGTAACCATTTACGTTCCATGACATAAGAGCCATGGAGAATAATTAGGTTTCTTTTTTCCTACGGCGTTGGGAGCCGGATGATCGGGATTCCGCCACAACGGGAGTTTCATCTGAGGACGAAACCTCCTTGACATTGCCAGAAGCGCTGGGTGCTCGCTCAGTGCGAGTTTCGTTAGGTGTTGTTGCCTTTTGTTTTCTATTGACCGGGTCTGAAGTAGGTGTTTGTCTATCAACTTCCATTGAAACATTAGGAAGAGGTTTGGTCTTCTGCGAAGGCTGAGCTCTTTTTTCAGTTTTCTTGTATTTTGTCGGGATAATCACTCTCCCACCCTGCAGGGGTGAGGTATCCACAGGGAGGTCCAGTGGAGACACCTGACAAGCGAAACTCACAACTTGGGGGATAGCTCGTTCCGTTTGACAACCCGCTGCTACCCCCGCAGTCCTAACCTTCACAGCGGCGGAGAAGGAGCGAGACAGATCAACAGGGTTCCTTGATAGATACCGACGTTTGGCCTCGGGAAATGAAACCTTCTCAGCAGCTCGGATCTTCTGGATTGCCCTCTCTCTTAAAAAGGTTGGACATTGTTTGTAATTGGCCGGATGGTCACCTTCGCAGTTAACACAATGCGGTGCAATGGCGCAGGGTTCAGGTTCGTGTGTAGATCTCCCACACCACACACGGGGGTGTCTGCCTTGCACCGCTGCTGTGTGTGGCCAAACCTCTGGCACTTGAAGCACCTCAAAGGGTTAGGGACGTACTGTCGGACGTGGAGGTTATAAAAACCGCACGAAATCTTCTCAGGGAGAGTAGGAAGATTAAAGGTCAAGATAAGAGTGGAAGTGGGGATTTCTCGCCCATGCTCCCTCCTCTTGATTCTATACACATCAGTCACGCCTTGGTCTTTAAAAAACGAAACTAGTTCTTCCTCACTCTCCGTTGAAAAGTCTTCGTGGTTGACCACTCCCTTACAGAGGTTTAGTGTAGGGTGTGTGGTCACATCCACCTAGAGGCCGGCAATCTGCTTAGTATTCATAATTTTCACAACCTGGTCATCTGTACGTGCTTCAAATAGAATGGTACCATTCCTTTGTCGCACTACAGCTTGCAGCTTTCCAAAGGTTTCCTCTATGGCGCGCGCCAAACGAACAGCACTGACAGATTTGAATGTTTGTCCTTCCTCGGCGCATGCCATGAGGAGGAATCTAGGCTTCTTCGGTCGGTCTTCCTCTTTTAAAAAGAAACTATTTAAATCAATAGTTCTCTCTGGACATCGCCTCTTCCTTGCGGAAGAGGGCGGGGGAGAAGGTTTAGTATCCATGAAGATGGATATTGAGTTCATCCCCGTGGTCCCCACCCACCACGGAGCCCAACAAGGGGACACTCCATCGGAGTGTCAGGGTTGCCACGGGGATATAGTGGGGGAATAACACAGCGCTGCACCACCGTGAATCCCCCCGCTCACCCTGGAGTTCAGTACAAGACCTAGTCCAAGCCGATTGATCGGGAGTGGGTTAGCTCCCGACCGCCCGTCTAGAAGAGTCCGAGGCCAAAGCAAGCGTATTGAAGCCTACAAGGAACGTTCCCCAAAATACTTAGCAACGTATCTTTAAGTGCAAAGCAAAACGTAGCACAAGGTAAGTACTGGGGAAACAAACAGACCCTTCAACCGCCAGGACACACATTCCCTTCGACACGGGTCGCCATGCACGGCAAACGCATGGGTGGGCGTTCAGCATACAGAGAGAGCCAGTGAAAAAGAAGAGGGAGAAGAAGGGAAACAGGATGTTATAAAAGAATGAGAATGAATAATGGGGAGAAGAAAAATGACTTGTGAAAGAAAGGAATACTTGAGAGCCCTCCCTGCATCCCCCGTCAGAACGTGGACCGACCCACCTCGACGGATGTATCATAAACAATTTACTTATTTCTGTATCTTGAGAAAAAATGTAATAATAATTAAGCGAACAATAATTTTATTAAGTTGAGCGAATTACATTTGACAATTGATGAATTTTAGTTCCGTACTATAAAACGCACGGGATAATGTTCAGCGTTACTGTGAATATCTCGTATTGATAAATCATCTTTCAATTCTATTGCTTCTAAACATTATTTACCTACAAATTTAACAGTTTCGTACGTAAAATCACGAGCCATAACACTCGAATTAACGTATAATATGATCAAATAAATTCTTTCCGTTACAAATTTCCTAGCATTCTTAAACATTTCAAATGCCAAAATAACGTTTTGTGGGTCCGCGGTCCGAAAAAAACCATGTGTTTTTTCAACATTCCTTGCAATCTATGGAAGCGTAGTCGGAAAACTGAAAACTTAGGCGTTGTCCATGTAGAAAAACGATTTTCATTAACAGATCTTCAAAAAAGAAGAAATTTGTCTACACTGCGAAACGTAAGGATTCGAAAAAGGCACTGACTGGCTAACTTTTCTGTGATCCGGAAGTTCTAGCGTGAAAATACAGCGTGTTAGAAAAACTGCGCGTTTCCAATTTTTGAAAAGTGAGAAAGAAAATATACGAATGATGGTGCGTAAAATGGTTTATTATATTATATATTGTATGCTTTTCCGTTGTAATTTAAGATTTAATATAGGTAACTAATGCATGATATTTGTTTGATACCAAGTATACACTGAGAAAAAATCGAACCTTTTATGTCAACTGAATATTTTTCTGTTATATACAATATTATAATAATGTCAATTTTCCGTTATTATAAACGCGAATCTTGTTTTTTTAATCATAATATTGGTTCCATTATTATAACAAAAAAGTTTATTTTTTAACAACAGAACAATTTTCATTACATATTTATAATTAATACTAAAATAAATGCGCAGAAGTGTTGCAGACATTTTCAAAGTGTATTTAAAATTAATTTGATTTAAAGATTTAGATATGGTAAAAACTGTTTTTATTTTTTTAACCAGAGCTCAGAAATCGAAACTAATGGTATTACGGGATGGCCCAGACTTTCTCGTACAAGTTAGTTTTCTAATTTCTTTGGTCTGGGCGAGCTTTACAATCTTGCCCTATCTTCTTGCCAACTGGCTACTATCGCCGCCCAAAGTTATTGTTTTAAATTTTATAAATTTTTCTGTTTCCTTATGTCCTAAGAAATATTACTTTAAGAATATTCAAGAAGAGTAAAATCTTGTCCTATACGGAAATTGTTGAAAACTTTTTAACGGTTTCTAAGAACCCGTTTTAACACGAAGAACACGTTTTTAAGAACATGGCGTTTAAGCGTTACTATAAATTCGAAATTTGAAACTTTTTCATAGAAACCTTTTGAGTTTTCGAGAAACTTCATTGGAAGTCATTTGTAGCTTTTCCACTCACAAATGAAATAATGTATTTAAATCGCTGGATAAATGCATATTAAAGGCGTGAATGATATTAGAAAAGTTTACAGCTGTGTAATTTCTGAAAACAAACAAACAAACAAACAAATATGGCAAAGTGACGTTTGTGGCATCTTTAACAGTGCAGTTAGCGCTATCCATACGAAAAGTTTGAAGAAAAATGAGGAGCCGTTTTTGAGAAAATGGCATTTGAGCGTTTCTAAAAATGCGGAATTTTGAGCTCGTTTTCACATAAAAGTTTATAGGTTTTGAGAAACTTTATACGACATCATTTAAAGCACATTCAATCGTTAATGCAACAATGTGAACAAATTGCCGCTAATGCAAATATCGACGTGAGAGACAAGTCAAAAAAATTTAATTTTTGAAGAAAAAAACAAAAGAATAGAGCAACATAGTATTTATTTCATTTCAAAGAGTACGTGTGGCACTATCCCTAACAAAAGTTTAAAGAAAACATTTAAAATCTTTTTTAGAAAATCCTGTTGTTATTTTTTAAAATTTTACAATATTATAATTTAATATTGCACCATATAATGCAAAACTAACATTACAATTTAATAGTGCATGCAATTTTCCGCAAAAACTACTAGTATCTTCAAAAAAATGTGCATGACCTTAATGAAAAAACTAATTAAGGGCAACAAATTTTATTTGACTATCTTTAATTTTGTAGTTGTAGGAATTCGCCGAAAAATTCAAATTTTTCAATTATCGAAAATTCAGTGTTAAGAGTGAAAATAGGACCTATGCCTCCTTTATAATCGCATTTGACTCTATTCTTTCAAGAAATCTAAATAAAAAATTTGGAGCCATTTTGGTGAAAATTTTGAAACTGACCCTAGAACTCTTTGTAAAGTATTCCCAAAATTAATGAATATTCTTCAAAATTGCAGAGCTTCAACTCAGGTCAGATCGGCAGGACTTTCTTTAATTTGGGTAAAATCCTACACATGGTTTAGGCTCCAGTTTTGTTCACATACACAGAGACGGAAGGGCATTTTTCCGTCAACCGATTTTTAGGTATCAAGTACCCACATAGATTCTGACACCACATGTGAGAGTTTTTTCTAAATTTAGCAATTGGATTATGTAAAATTTTAAGCTTTATTTCACAGAGAATTTTTGAAAAATTTAATTTTAAATCATTTGAGGCATTTAAGTCACAAATGGAATAGTGTTTAAATTCTTGTTTAAAAATAGTGTTTAAATAATCACTAGAGATGTGCATATTAACGGCGTGAGAGATATTTCAACAAAAAATCATTTGTGTAAGTTTTGAAAAAACAACAGAATACACCAAAATGAACTCTATATCATGAAAAAACATTTGGAGCCATTAGTGAGAAAAAACGTTTGTGCGTTTCTGAAAATACGGAATTTCGAGCTCATTTTAACAGAAAACTTGAGTTTTGGAGAAACTTTACATGATATTATTTAAAGCTTATGTACTCATAAATACAACAATGCGAACAAATTTCTGCTAATGTAAATATCAACAACGCGAGACGCAAGTCAAAATATTAGTTTTGTAATTTTTGAAAAAACTACAGAATAAAGCTCTATGCGTTTATGCCATCTTATAGAGTGCAACAATGCGAACAAGAAGAAGTCTACCAAAGAAGTTGAAAGAAAAGATTTGGTGCCGTTTTTGAGAAAATCATGTTTTTGTAATTTTTTAAAATTAAAAATAGAGCGAAAACGACTAAAATTTTCAAAAAATGTAGTACATTAAAAATAACACACTTTTATCACAAGCAAACAGCTTTTATCACAGTACCCAATCGAGACACCCCGAAACGTGTATTTCTGTTAAAAGCTCAGAATCGATTTTCCGCGGCATTACATACATTTCTCAATACTACGTATATTACTACGTAAATTACTCCGTATATTACTCCGTATATTACTCCGTATATTACTCCGTATATACGTACGTATATGAGAAAATAAAAATATTTTTCTGATATGAAAAATAAGGAAATAATTTGTACTATTTCTTTTCAATCAGATAAAATAGTCTTAAGTTGACGATAAAAATTAAAATAAAAAAACACGTTTCTGGCTGTAGGGAAGTGTAGGGGCCAAGAAACCTTTGAAAAATCTTATTTTTATGTTAGAGTTGTAGTGTAACTACTTATGTCATTTGGTTTAGGAGAACCTTTTACTATGCTATGCGGAGGGACCATTTGCCGCCTCCCCCCCCCCCCAATATAAGATCCAAAATCCCGCCACTGAGTATGAATGTTCTTGCTGAACGGTCGAATTTGAATCTGAAAAAATAATTCAATAAAAGTACAAAATATATATATATATATATATATATATATATATATATATATATATATATATATATATATAAAGAATACACACCTGAATTATCATTTGCCCTTTCCACTGTCACAGGTGCAAAAGCTTCCTCAAAACGTCGTTTCTTAGGTGCTGGTCTGCTAGATTGTCTTTTTTGTAAATGACTGGGAAAATCAAAAATCGTGGGAACAGCATTTGTTAAAAGACGTCTTCTGTCATTTACAAAATACATGCTCTTTTCTTCAAAGTGCATTGATCATATAAAAGTATACTGCAAGCGCGAGAGTCGCAGCGAGTGAGAGCGACCGTGAGCAAGAGAGAAAGTGTGAGCGAGAGAGAGCGTGAGCCAAGGGGAGAGAGCGAGAGAATGAGAGCGAGTGGAGCGAGCGAGAGTGATCGAAAGCGAGTGGAGCGAGCGAGATAGAGAGGGCTTTCTCCACTTGAAAAGAGTAAAGGTTTTTTAAGAAGACGTTGGGAATGAGATTCGATGCACATTGTGTGTTGTCAATATAAAGAATTTTGTTACGAGTTAATTGTAAGGAATTAGTAGTAGATAAATTTGCAGTATCTAAAAACAGAAAACTAAATTGAATTTAGCGTTCGTGTGTTTAGACTCTCTTTCTCGGAGATAATTAGATTGTAAATATTGCTTATATTATTTAAATAATCCAAATATAACAATTTTTCGAATGCCTAACTGTATTTGATCCTATAACTTTGTATGACGCCTCCCCCTGTTGTGTATTCCCAGAGCCGCTTTGATGATCAACAAGGTAATAAAGTATCATAATAATCTGGAAATGCAAGAAATAAAGTTACACATGTTACAAGTTACATATATATAGAATTCTAATCCATCTATACTTGTGATCGTTTGAAATTACAAATAGAAGTAATGGCCAACATAACATAACACAGAAATTAAATATCATATGAAGCTTAATAAACAAGTAAAGAATTTGTGTGAAGCGATAAGACTCCTTATCAATCTTTCCCACATACAATATTAAATACCTAAAGGATTTTAAGAAACAAGTAAAGAAGTGGTGTGCAATGATAAGAGTTCTTGTCAGTCTTCCACACATAAAAGATTTGCAGAAACTGATTTCAACAATTTCTTTAGAGAATACTTCGGCATAAATGTACAATTTATACAAATAAGAAAACACTTTTCACTATAGATAATTGAAACCGCAGAGGGCATCTATTTATACGATGGAAACAAACAAAGAAGCAACTTGGCCCTCATATTGACGTAAGCCAAGGCTGCTTGTGCAAATACATGGGAGGTTTTCAAGCAGATCTGAGTAGGCAAAACAAACATATTTTCAACACATTTAGCAATGAGAAATTATCATTCCATCATCGTTGTGCTTTCATTAAAAGGACGACTGTATGGAATATGAAATATTCCCCCAGCTAAAAAGTTCGAGTAAACATTCTTTTTCGTCACCTGTGTCACACGTTTTATTAAATTTTGTGTCAGAAGTCTTTAAATAACAGTTTGTCACGTTATTTCCTCCATAGCTCATTCACTGTGTCCTATGAGCGGACGAGCCCAGCTCCCGAAAGCCGCGACCTTTCCATTCAGGCACTCTTTCGCCGCGGCCATGTGATAATCGGCAGGGGATTCTGTCCAACCGCACGCCTGAAAAACTATCTCGCTCTGCGTAAGGCCTCGGATCGCGTTACAGCTAAGGGACCAGTTTGCTCGCGTGGCCTCAGACTCGATCCTTTCCACCTTGGCTCAGTTCGAAGTTTCCTAGCCTCACACGCTGATCGTACACCCTAAAAGGCGCGACCACACGATGCGTCTTTTCGTTCAATTTCGCGCATGCGTCTGAAGCATGCGTCTAGCGCACGTAGCGCATGCATTTCGGGCGTGTGTCCTTTCCTCAAGGGAGTCCTTTCGTCATTGAGGGAGTAGCTCTCGTGCAGTGCACACCTAGTACACTGAAGAGACTACTAGCTTTGCTAGGTGAGCTTTACCTCAACGGATTCTTCCTTTGCGCAGCACGAACCTGACGGCGGAGAAGCGGCTTGGCGCCTTTTTGGCTGAAACGGTCGGAAGGAAGGTCAGCCGATCCTCATCAGCGGAGCCACCCTCCAAAACACCAACAGACCAGCCGCCGTCAACCGAACGTCAAGGTCGTTGGCCAGGAGGGGCAACGGCGAGCCAGGATGGACCCAAGGAGGATTGATTGATTGATTGATTGATTTTTTCGTGTTTCCAGGCGCGTCAACTGCTTTGGTCATTAGTCCCGTTAGTGTAGTGCATATTTTTTTCTCGGGAGATGGCGGTGATATTCCCCCGCTGGATGGCGAGATCCGGCGCCGACCTACTGTCGGCGAGTGCTGTTTCCCCCTAACCAGGACTCTCCCACCAGCGGGGCTCCGCCCCAGCCGGGACAAGCTCTAAGCTCCAGACCGGTCTCCCGGAATATGTGGTAGTGTAGTGCATGTTAGTGTAAGTGTGTGTGTAAAGAGAGAGAATAGCACAGGAAGAGGAAGGAAAAATCGCGCGCGGTCCGTGGCCCGTTTGGTAGGGCACTGCTCCGGCATTCGTCTGGTGTTGATCGGAGAAACCACGGAAAACTACTGATCACAGCAGCCGGCCCCTAGAATTCTCCTCCAGACAGCGACTGACTTCGACCAAGCTGAAAAGCTAGGGTCGAAAGTCCTGCCGCCATTAGGACTCGAACCTAGGACCTCCCGGTCAGAGGCGCTGCAGTGACATCAGTTGATGCACTGAGCTACCGCTCCCGGTCCAAGGAGGAAGAAGGAGCGGGTGCGCACTGATGGAACACAGCGGAATAACAACAGCCGAAGCAGATCTGGTAAGAGCGATGCCAACGGCCCCTGCGAACCACTCCATGCGGCGCAACCACTCCCACTTCCCCGGCAGGGACAGACCTACCCTAAACCCCTCCACCCATGACCTAACCCCCCCCCCAACAAAAACACAGAAAACCCCAATTCCAATCTTATTCGTCAGACCTTACTTCCAACCTAAATAATACCCAGAACCTCAACAACTTCCAGACCAACCAAACACAAAACTCCTCTACCCAAGACCTAAAAGATCTGTTCTCACTCCTCCAATCCTTTAACCTGAAGAAAATTATATCCAATATAAAACCCATCCTTGATATCCTACGCGGCCCAGAGGACATCCTCACAAAATAAATCGCAGCAGGAATGAAGATTGTAGAAATCTTCTCTCCCTAAATGGCTCCCAAACTCCGCTTCCTCTCCCTCTCCTCATGGAACGTACAAGGCGGTATCAACCAGAAGAAACCTCTCCTCTCCCAATTCCTTAAAGACTACTCCATCGGAACTCTATTCCTACAAGAAACTTTCCTAAAACCTAATATCCCTTTTCCATCCAAAATTACATCCCATCCCAGAAGCCTATCCCCAAACGGAGGCACGGCGATCGTAATCCGTAAATCCATTCCCCACGCCCCTTACCAACTACTCCCGACGTCCACCCTCGAGTGTACAGCCATTCAAATAGGTACCCCAGCTACTCCAATTATCCTAATCTCCGCATACAAAAAACCTAAAACCCATTTTCCCACCTCTGACATTTTACTCAATCTCCCCTATCCTTTCATCCTGGCTGGGGACCTAAATAGCAAATCAACGTCTTGGGGCTGCGAGACAAACAACACGACTGGACAAAAACTTGACAACTTCATCAACAACAACCCCACAATCCTACTCAACAGTCCCCGCGAACCCACCTACTTACAAAACGACAATCCCCACGACATACTGGACACAATCCTTCACTCCTCCAACATCCATGTCTCCACCCCCTATCGAAAGTATGATATTTTCCACTCCTCAGACCAGTTCCCCATTATCTTCTACTCCACTTCCACCACACCTTACCTAACACCCAAACCCGTTCCCATTCCAATCACTGACTGGAAATCCTATCCCCACGCTATCCAAAAAAATTCAACCCCCCTCCGAAATCTAATCCCCAGAAGACATTGACACTTCCATCCAACACCTCACCCACCAAATAATTAAAACCTACAAAAAACACACCACCTACTCCAAAAACCTCCATCCAACCCTTTCTGACATCATACTGACGATAAGACGAAAACGACAATTACAAAGTCACTACTACAAATACAGACGAGACGAAGACAAAAGTAAACTGAAACAGACGCAACGGACTTTCAGACAACGGTCTCTCAATTCAGTCAAACCTTAAATGGAACGTCCATTTAAATGAATTGAACACAAAATTAAGTTCATTATGCTACGCGTTCAGAATTCTTGCAAATTCAGTCAGCCTTCATACTGCTCGTTGTGTATGCTTCGCGAATGTTCATTCCCGCCTGAGATATGGCATAATATTCTGGGGAAATACATCTTATAGCTCCCAGACTTTTAGATTACAAAACGAATTGTACGAATAATAACCAAATCCCACCCACGTGATTCATGTAAGCCTCTCTTCATTAATCTAGGAATTCTACCATTACCGTGTCTTTTTATTTACGAATCAGTGGTTTTTGTAAAAAATGACTTGCTTAAGGGCGGGAATATATTTTCAGAAAATGCCGAAGTCTATTACTATAACACTCGACGTAGAAATCATATTCATCAGGTGACAGTATCAACAGCTCATTACAAAAAATTCACATACAATACATGTACATTATTTTACAACACTTTGCCAGATGACATTAAACGATTAAATTCAATAGAAAAGTTTAAATCACAAGTGAAATCGTTTCTGCTGCATAACTGTTTCTATACAATTAGAGACTATACTGAGCATCACAAGAAAAGTAACATTATTTTTAACAATGATACATAATGCATTATTTACCATTTGGACTGTATAAATGAGTATAAACAACCTGTAACAACATATTGTACTACAGCTTCCGGGTCAATGACCCCCATCTCGATCAGGTTTTTCGTCCAGTTTCCCTGATCCATTGAGCAAATACTGAGATGGCCCCTTGTTTTGCTTCTGGACATAAATGTAACTTCATTTTCTGTGCACGTCTTCTGGAATTCAGTGGGAAATACAATTATTCAAATTATCGTTTCCATGTTGTCGCGGCAGGAAGTAATAAGAGCCAAAATTTATTGCTTATTTATCTTTGAAAATAGATTTTATTACATGGGAGTTTTTTTGTTGTTTTTTTCTCCCTTTCAAAATTCAAAATTTATTGCTTATTTACCCTTGAAAATATATTTTTTACATGGGAGTTTTTTTGTTTGTTTTTTCTCCCTTTCAAAATTCAAAATTTATTGCTTGTTTATCCTTGAAAATAGATTTTATTACACGGGAGTTTTTTTTCTCCCTTTCAAAAATTCAAAATTTAAGTAGTATATGACTTAGTGTAGGGATCACAGAATTTTGAAAATGTGCACACAATTCACTTTTCCCCATAGCACGTCATACGCAGTTTTAACTGTTTTTTTGACGTAAAATAAATAAAAAATAAAAAACTTTACACAACCTACTGAGACATTACGAAACTCACAAATACGACCAATTACTAAATGACAAAGGCGGCCCGAACTCCCTGCATAAAGTCATCAAGGCTGTGCGCAAGAACCCCACCACCACATCCCCACTCCTCACTTCACAAAACACACTCACCTTCGATCCCCAACAAATAACCAACTCCCTTGCCCAATTCCTGACCGATTGTTTCCGCCCCGTCAACATCCCACTTCCTACACAAGTAATCCTAAATTACCAAAACACTCCCTCACTACCCCCAACACAACAACGGACCTGGACAACGACGGACGACGACACGTGACGCGACACTTAATAACTACCATAGACAACAGCAAAGCCCCGGACCCGTTGGAGTTCTCCCCTCCCAATTAACACCATCCGCCTCCTTACCCTAATCATTAACTCCTGCCTTAAAATCTCATATTTCTCCACCGCCTGGAAGACCTCCCGCGTCTCTTTGATTCCCAAACCCGGCAAGGACCATCAGCACCCAACTAACGCCCAACTCCGCCCCATCAGCCTCCTGCCCATCCTTGGCAAAATCCTACAAAAAAACATCCTTCTACGACTCACTCACATCCTTGATCCCATAATCCTTCCAACGCAATTTGGTTTCCGTGAGGGCCGATCCGCGGCCCTCCAATCTCTTCACCTGGCTATCTCTGACGCTACTCCCCTTCAAATCCCCAAAGAGATACCAGTAATCCTCACCGACCTCACCCAGGCTTTAACGCCGTCTTCCATGAAACACGTCTGATGAAACTTCGCCCCCACGCCCCCAACCACCTATTTGCCCTCATCAGAAGTTACCAATCCAACCGATCCTTCCATGTCCGCCACCTTTCAAAAACCGCGAAAACCTTTCCCATCCAAGCCGGCGTCCCTCAGGGCGCCGTGCTCTTCCCGCTCTTCTTCCTTTATATAAATGATATCCAATCGACCCACCCCCGTGTCAAAACCCTCCTTTACGCCGATAACCTAGCATTCCTCGCTCCAGACCTGCCCCTCTGAAACTCCCTACAACAAACCCAAACTGCCCCGAACTCCTTCCTCCTCTGGGCAAATGAAAATAATATAACCATAAACCCCACCAAATCCCAAGCGATCCTTTTCTCATACAAAAAATCCCCATTCACTCCCCCACCGCTCACTATAAACCAAATTCCTATCCCCTGGCAATCCCATATTAAATACCTCGGTGTCACCTCCCAAAAGCTCCTATGGTCCCTTCACATCCAACACACCATAACCAAAACCAACAGAATCATAAACGCCCTCTACCCTCTCCTCTCAAACCAATTCATCACTCCCAAATAACGAAACCTAATATACTACTCCTACATCCGATCCATCCTCCTCATGGATTCCCACATCCCTCACCAACCTATCCTATAAGTATATCACCCGAACCAGGAACAGTGTCCTCCGCCTCATATTCAGACCTCCCATGTACACCCGCTTTAATGATATCCGCTCCAACCACGACATCCCTTCCATCCTTACCCATATACACAACTACGCCATTACCACTACCCAAAAATTTCCTAACCCAAATCAATCCTTAATAACTCCACTCCTCCACATCCTATCCAATCCTCCCAGGCACTCCAGAAAAAAGCGTCCCCTTGACATCCTCCAACTTCCACCCCCTATCACCTGAGGAGCAGTAGGCCAAATGACGAAACACGCAGAAGAATGACGGGCCACTGACTTAGACAAATGACAAAACTGACAAACAAACGACCACGCTTACAATCCTATCCCTAACCTCCACCCAACTCCCCTCCCTGTTTTCTGAAACAATGAAAAATGAAAATAAAATAAAATAAAAATAACAAATATATAAAAATATAAATAAATAAAAAATACAATAAAAATAATATATATAAAATTAATAATAATAATTAAAAAGATAATAAATAATAATAAAATAAAAACAAAAAAAAGAAAAAACAAAAAAACATTATATTCTCCCAATCCTTACCAACCAATCCTTTCCCCATCCTCTTTCCCACCTTTATCCCAATACCCAAAACCCACAGCAAAACAACATACCCTTCTTTCATCATCCCCACCCCACCTCCCAATCCCTATCTCTGTACGGGGGAGTGGAGGCCTCAACACCTTCAGCAACAACACCTAAGAAAATCTCCAGCTGAAGAATCCCCATGGGTATACGCAGCTGAATAGAAAGGCAACATTCAGAAGCGACTTTCGTCAAAACAATAGACGCATGCAATACTGCAAGCTTTCCCCGAGCTGACAGGAAGCTCGATGATCTTTCTCGTGCGCTTCCTCCAAAGAATGTGTATTTCATAGCGAAGTCATCCGGAATACCCATCCGTATGAGTTCTGTGAGTAGTCTTTGGTAGTCTTCCGAGTTATTGTCTGGTGTCAGTCTCTTATTGCGAATTTCTTGTAAATATTCCTTTAATTGTATATTTACGCTAATATAAATTTTACTAGTAATAGTAATAATAATAATAGTAATAATAGTAGTAATAATAATAGTAATAATAATAGTAATAATAATAGTAATAATAATAATAATAGTTGTAGCAGAATGTGCAGTGTTTAAAATCAATTTTCAATATATATTTATATTGTGACGTCCCAATCGCCCCCTTTCCTGGTGCGCGGGCGGAGGCATGGATCCACCGTCCGTTGGGGTCGTCGGCAAAGTATGCGAAATTTTATTTTGGTTTCCTGCAATGGAAATCGGGGACTAAGGGCGGGATTCGTTTCTGCTTTGCTCCCACGCTCTTCTAAAATAAACCCGAATGCATTTATAAACAACAAACACTGTATAATTCTCGAACAATACATACATAGGTCACGCCTGGTTTTTATGAAATGTCAATTAACATGGAAGTGCTTCCCCGCCCCCCTCCACAACAAGAAAGTCAAATACAAAAAATACACAGAATGGAAATTAACTAATATTTACAAAAACGCACACAAATCATTCTTAACATTCTGAATAGCCTGGCAATCGCTTCTCTATTTACGACATCCCTCCTCCAGCACCGATTGGAGCCTACGAAGTGAGAACCCGTTCTGTATTTCAATCGCCTTCGTAACTTTTCAATATGAGACTCCAGAAACAGTCTGTTCAGTACTTATCAGTTTGGCGTCGGCCGCGAACTCTTTGACAGCGGCGCTACAAGTCCGCAATCTCGTTGACGCCACGGTCGCAACTCGCCTCTGAAGCTGCGAGTGCCTTCGACCTCGACCCAAATGCTAGCAACCTCCAGGCGATGACACCAGCGCCACCCGCCTCCCCGGCGGCCGACGATTCTCCGGCACCTGGTGTTGGCTCCTCCGACCCCAGCACCAGCACCCTCTGTCCAGTCACTTCTTCCACTAGTCTTCGTCGAATAATAAACTCGGCCCGATCACCAGAAAACGTTTTCGTAAAGAAATTAACGAGTTATGATTAGAGACCGGAAAACATGTAGTAAAAAACATGTACATAAAATATGTACATAAAAATGTAACGGAAACACTAAAAGTATGTAATAAATATGTAAAATCGGATATAATGTAATATTAAAATACTCTTATTATAAACACATTTACACAATACGAACTTACTTTTATGAAGAGTTTCCTATGCAAATTTTAAAAACATTCCAAACGTCCTTTGAAAAGCATTCATTTGGAAAAAAATCATTTGGAAATCAAAAGTGATGCACACTTGCCCTTCACAACTTTTCCATCGGCAGTAAAATCTTCACAAATTATTATCCAGGAATCCTCCTCTCTCCAAATCTCCTTAACTATGACTCCTCCTGCCTCCCCTCCTGCGCCACTTTCCCGACTACCCGCCACCACCTCTCACCCCTCTCGCAGCCGCCCCTCCACGTCCCACCAGCCATGACTGAAAACGCCGCCGACGTTCCGTGGTGGCCACAGAACAGCACTTCCACTCGGCGCGCGGTTTTAAAAATGCTGGTGACGACGGCCCATATATAATTTGGCTCGATAACTATTCGCACATAACTACACACACACACATTATATATATATATATATATATATATATATATATATATATATATATATAACTTAAATTACCTTAAAATAAAATAAAAATTAAGGAGAATTAAATATTCTTCTGTCACTGGAACACACAGAACTAGAAATGGAAATAATCACGTGTTTATTTTTACTAGTTTCAACTCTATAAATAAATATATATTGAATATTGATATTTACCGTAAAAATAAAATTATTTTAAAATGGTTTTAATTTTTTTAAAATGAAACTATATATTTTTCTCACCAGCAAAGGATACATCATGAAAATAGGAATAAAATGATGTTTCTATCATACGTATTTCGATAGTAATTTGAATATGAAATTCGATTTTCGGGCATGAGATTTTCAAGTAAATAGCCAGCCTTTGCAACAGTCGCCGTTGGAGGAAGGTGGCGTCTATACTGTTTGGTGGAAAGAGGAGTGTGAGAGGGGTGGCCGTGCATGATGGTGGCGTAACCGCAGCAATTCATGGTCTTGACACGAAAAACATGAACAAACACCAATTTTAACGATCAGAATGAAATCCCCCCCCCCCATTTGTTCATCTGAATTGAACTTTTCTTCTTTTGAAATTTCAAATCAACGGTAACACGGGGCAAAAAAAAAAAAATATTTTTTTTCGTGCCTGAAATTTTACAGCTGATTTTTGGTATTTAAGAGCTGCTGATTCCAAATGTACTAACTGCTTGGCTGCATCAGCTCTAGTTTTCAGGATACAGTGAAAAGATCGATTTTCGTCACTTTCGGAATCGTAGTTCAAGGGAGTAAGAAGTTTTATGGAATTCTTCCAAAAAAGATTATTGCAATAAGCAATTGAGGGAAGATAAGATTGTAGAAGTAAAATGAAAATTATTATCAAATTAATCACATATTCAAACATTAACATAAATTATTATCATATTATTGCAGATGCTTTGAGCCAGTTGGCCTTGAAATATAATTTCCAAATTGTGAATGTGAAAAATAAGATAAAAAGCCTCCGCTCCTACTTCAGCAAAGAATTTGATGGAATTTTTAAAGGAAGTGGGAGTGGGGGAAATGACAATTAAATTTCTAAGTGGTTTGCTTTTGAGCCATTAATGCTTCTAAATTATGTTTCTTGTCCTGGAGTGATAAGGGATTCAGTGGGAGTAATGATTCCAACAACTAAATAAATAAATAAACTTTTCTGGAAGTATCATTTTATTGACAACTATGTAAGAGCGTAGACTTCCGCGGCCGGAGTCATGATTAACTTGGCTATCCGGGAGACGCCGCGTCCAGGGCACAGGTGCCGACGTTTCGGTCGCCATTCTGCGACCTTCTTCAGGGCGCAGTACTACGCCCTGAAGAAGGTCACAGAATGGCTCTAATCATAACTCGACCTGTGCCCTGGACGCGGCGTCTCCCGGATAGCCAAGTTAATCACGACAACTATGTAATCTACAAATCTATAAAAATTAAATAAAACAATTGACACACACTTCGTTCAGATATTTATATTGCCAGGACACTGAGCCCATATCTGACATGAAATACTGTAAGTACTCATCTCTAACATTGGTTGCACGGAGTGATGGTCTTTTTGCTATATTTACTAGAGGCCTCAGGCCTGTGTCGTTTCCTGTAACCTGCCTCTATGACCCCAATACAACTTCTCGGCTATTAATATCTTCCGAGTCGAGTCAACCAAAAGGAGCATATCTGCTTCTCGATGACACACTCTTTCTTGAAAAATTGTGCAGATATACACAACAAAGTGTAATATCTATTATATTTTCCAATTTTAGTTCCATTGCTTTTCTAAAAATCCTGAAAACTGATGCCATTAAACCACAAGAATTTTCAACAATCCGTCGGGCTTGGCTGAGCCTGTAATTAAACATCCTCTTGGGAGACCACTTGTTCAAATCTACTTTAAAGGACTTCGTTATATTTGGGGACAAGGGAAGGGCATCATCTGCTACCAAAACAGTTGATATTGGGGTAAATCGCCGTGGAAAGGGTTTTGATTATGGCAATTTAAATTCATTACTGGAGAGTTTCCTACTGAATTCTGTATTTTTAAAAACGCCACCATCTGCAATTTCGCCTTGGTAGCCGACATTGAAATAAATAAAACAATAACTAGCATCTACTACCCCCATGAGGTCAATGCTGAAATGCCCTTCATAATTAAAAAATGTGCTACCACTGTTGTCTGGACATTGTATGGTAACATGATTTCCATATACAGACCCAAATACAGCTACGAAAATTTTATTTCATGTTAAAATCTTCAGAAATCCCCCCACTTCTTCATTACCTGGCATCTGAAAAATAAATTTTCTTAATTTTTGCAGGTTGTATTAGAATGTGAAGCCACGGCTGATGGGACGAAAGACATACTTACGTCTTCACAACCGAGCCCCGTCACCGAATCATCCACTCCCACCCCCCATCGTAGGCCCCAGAAGAGGAAGCGAGATGAGAAAGAGGAACAGACCTACGAAATTATGAACAATATGCATATTCGTCGCATATTCGATGATGCGACCGACAACGGAATATTCGAGTTTTGGGGAGTTATTAGCCCAAAAAATACAAAATTTAAATAGTGAGAGATTTAAATAATTGCACAATTAGAGTATTGAAAAAAATACCACTATAGAACTAAGTGAAGAAAATAGTAATGGAGTAAACATGGTTTGTGTGCCCCAAACCACCACCGCTTCCACATCCACCACCACCACAACAACAACCACCACCACAACAACCACTACAACAACAATCACCACCACAAAAACCACCACCACAACAACCACCACAACAACAACCACAATAACAACCACAACAACCACCATCACCACCACCACCACCACAACAACAACAACCACCACCACAACAACAACAACCACAACAATGACAACCGCACCAACAACCACCACAACAACCATCACCACAACCACCTCATCCTCGTTGTCCTCGTCCTCCACCTCGTCCATCATAACCATTCCTGATCATGATTATACATTTAACATGTAACATACGTAAAAAAAGAAAAGTTTCAGAAAAAACGGCCTACCTTTATGTACTCCTCTAGAACATCCTCGATGCATCTTGCAAATTCAGGAATTATTTCCGAAATGCTTTGTTTAGATACATGAATTGTAAAGCTTAGACTGGAGTAATAGTCTCCAGTAGCAAATTAACGAATTGAAATTGCAAGATTTATTTCTGCTGGAATTGCACTCATCACCGCATTTTGTCTCGAAATACGTCCTCTCAAAAGTTCCAATAAAAACGAGAAATCGTCAAGAGGCATTCTCTAAAATTTTTAAACAAATCGCGGTCGTTTCGCCAATCACTTATAATAGTGTGTTTTCTTTGCATGAAGTATTCTCTCATCCTCATGCGCCTCTCTCCTTTTCTCTTCTTTCGACTGATTATAAAATAAGCTGCCGAAATTGCCGCGCAAATAGCTGGATCCATTGTACAGAACAAAACTGAAGCACCGCACAGTGTTGCACCGTGTGGACAGGGTAGCGCACGTGCGCTGTGTTGAACGACCGTCTTTCGACTTTGCGCATGCAATTTTATTCCCATGACGCACAGAAGACACATCGTGTGGACGCGCCTTAACTTCCACACGCCAAATGAGGCCGTTTGCTTGGGCGGACTTTCCACTCCACGAGATCGCCCCTATGTTCTCTTTGAATTCTCGAAGGGTCCAGCTAGCGCTGTATTTTCCCTCTACGGCGGCAGTCACACACACTCTCTCTCTCTCTCTCTCTCTCTCTCTCTCTCTCTCTCTCTCTCTCTCTATATATATATATATATATATATATATATATATATATATATATATATATATAATTTCTCATTATATAAATCTATAATTCAATTCATTGGCATATATTAATTACATTTCTTGTTAGTTTATCACCCATCTTTCACACAGTTATCTCATGTATGGATCGTGAACTTCACTTTGCCCACATTCTGAAGGCATTTATCAAAACACAGGTCTGATGCAGATTGTATAGATTCTCGTAATCGTTGTTTTGTGCAGTTTCGAGAAAGCCTTCATCATATATAGTATGCTATTTGTTTGACTTTCCCATTTCATATCTAGCGAAATTAGTACATTCAGGTTGTTTTGTTGTGCTGTGGTCTACAAGTTGATTTGGAATCATATAGGGAAGTCTCCGGTTTCTGCCGATATGAAGAACTTAGCATTCCTCGAGGTTTAACGGGAGTAACTATGTTTCAGACTAGTTGTCCGTTGTAGTAAGATTATTCTGTAATGCTTGGTGATCATTCAATGGATTTGCAAAGAGTTTTGTATCGTCTGTATAGCAATACCATTCTGTAGCTATTACCTCACCCAGATCACTTGTGTATAGTATGAACAGCATCGGACCGGGAGAGGTGGCTGCGTGCATCAACTGATGTCACTGCAGTGCTTCTGAGCGGGAGGTGTGTGATGGTGGCAATATTTTCTACACTAGCTTGGCAGCTACGTCGAATTCAAACGCTGGAGAAGAATTCTAGAGGTCGTCTGCTTTGATCGGTAGTTTACCGTAGTTTTCCCGATCAACACCAGGCAAATGCCGGAGCAGTATCCTAACAAACGGACCACGGACAGCACGCGATGTTTCCTTCCTCTTCCTTGTCCTATCTTCACCCTTACACACACACACTAGCATGCACTGCACTACCGCACATGCCGGGATACCAGTCTGGAGCTTCGAACGTGTCCCAGCTGGGGCCGCGCCCCGCTGCTGGATGAACCTACATACCTGGTTGGGGGAAAATCCCGCTAGTCAACCGTTGGTTGCGCCGGATCTCGCCATCCAGCAGGGCAACCAAATGCACCACCACCTCCAGAGCAAACAAATACTCTACACATACTGGACAAATGCCCTCAGAATTTGTGCTTGAATTAATAACAACCAATCAGCCAACCAACAGCATCGGTCCCAAAACGGATCCCTAAGGAACTCCGCTTGCGACAGTTCGGGATGTCGATACTGTGTCTTCAATACGTACTTGAAACGTTCTATTCGAGAGGTAATATCTGATACATGCTAATAATTTGCCTCGTATCCTCATTGCTTCTAATTTATAAATCAGTCGCTTGTGGGGAACTTGGTCGAAAGCCTTAGCGTAGTCCACGTAAATTACGTCTAGAGGTTGTCCTCGGTCCAACATTTTGGTCCACACATCAAGTGAACTGATCAGGATGGTGATGGTTGATCTTCCTGGTGCAAAACCGTGTTGCTCTCTGGGGCTTAGATTGTTGCTTTGTGCGTGGTCGTGGAGTTTTTGGACTATTAGTCTTTCCATCACTTTCCCAACCGTACTTGTCAGACGTATTCGCCTGTAATAATGTGTTAGCTGTTTGTCACCTTTTTTAAAAATAGGTGTAACCTCCACTATTTGCTATGTAGAAGGAATATAGTACTTCTTTTTGCATGTTGGCTCCACTGTGGACGTGTAAACTTTCCAACGCCGCTACATTGCACAGTTGACGTACGACATTTTGAAGGTTATATTTCTGTATATTATAAGCTTTGGTTAACGACGGTCAATACAAGCGATCGGTGAAATGTGTGATCTATCAGACTTCGAAAGAGGGCAAGTCATTGGTGCACTGTTAGCGAGACCATCTGTGACGAAAACAGCTGAACTCTTTAACGTTTCTGAGACCGGCGAACATTAAAAAGGATAGTGGCCAGGAAACGTAAAACTACCGCGGCAAAAGTGACTGCAGAACTCAACACTTATTTGAGTAATACTGATTCCACAAAATAGAACGGTGGGAGCTTCACAAAACTAACATTCATGGAAAGGCAGTAATTGCGAAATCTTTCATAACGACAGCCAACCACAACTAAAGTTGCAAAAGAACCACTTATTAAAAACTTCTGCCACAATCATATTACCAGGACATTTGATGACTGGAAGAGCGTGGTAAGGTTCGATGTATCATCGTTTACATTATTTCCTACAATCCACCAGATTTATGTTTGGAGAACCCCAAAACAAGCCAACGATCTACCCTGCCTACTTCCTACAGTGAAAATTGGGGATGTTCCGTTATGATTTGAGCGGTAATATCGTGGTATTCCGCTGGTCCTCTAATTACTTTCACCGGCCGGATTACTGCAAATGCATATCTCGACATCAACAATGAAGTGCTTACAATGACTAGCTTGTTGGGGCCCAAAACTGATATATTCAAAGATGATAATTCGTCCATACACAGAAAAAATTGTTCAGACGTGGTTCGCGGAGCGTCTGAATATCATCAAACGCCTTCTCTGGCCTGGATAATCGCCGGCCTCAACATAATTGAACAATTATGGGGCGTTTTAGAGGAGAGAGTGAGGAGCCGATTTCCATACTCCAGCGTCGTCGACGCAATTGGCGAACATTTTGGTACAAGCAATGGGAGAACGTTCCATTGGAAACTACGAGGGCAGATGAGAAAGTAACGCACTATAATTTTTTTCTCCGTTGGTATTGCAATTGGAATTGTGAAATTGCACGACGGGATAGTGTGAAGATCGCGCTATAGAGTATTTTGTTTTCATATGCCGGTCTAGCGAATGTAGTCTGAAGTACGAAACAAAAATGGCGCGCATGTTACTGTCATCTTGTGTGGAGCAGAGATTTGTAGTGAGAAATTTGTGGGCCAAAGGGCATAATCCTAGTAAAATTCACAGGGACATAATTGGTGTATATAGGGACGTCTGAGTGGACCGTGCATTCTTCCAAGAGGGCTATACTCCTACTAAACGGGCTTCTACGAACAGGGCATATTGAAACTGATAGTACGCTGGCAGAAATGTGACAAACTTGGCAACAAAGTGTGGAAAAGTAGGTCAAAATGTGAAGTCTTTGGTGATTTTTTGTATTTTGATACGAATTACAATTTTTTAGCAAAAAAATATTGTGCGTTACTTTCCGATCTGCCCTCGTATTTAGACACTTCACAATTCCCTTCGGCGAAGAATTGCAGCAGTTCTAAAAGAAATTTATTAATAAATAAATATTTTGAATATGTCAGGTGTTTATATTATTTTGTCAAACCCCTGAAATAAAAAGTATTACAGACAATTATAAAAAACTTATAATAGAAATAAAAAACAAAAACACAAATAAACAAATATAAAAAATAGGTAAAATGTGCAGTATCTGCCCTTAATTTGAGGCATAAGAAATGAAAATTGAAAGGTTTCATATCTTCAATAACTTTATTATCTATAAATAAAAGTAATTTTGAACATGAGTGAAAAGTTATCATAAAAGCAAACATATAAATGAAAAAAATAATTCCCTTTGTTTGTGATTTCTTTGAAGGATACAACTGTTGTACTGAACATCTTGGAAGTTTAATAAATTTTATCCACATTGATTATTTCAAATCAAACTTTATAATATTGAAATTACTTTCTTAAGTACTTTTAGAACATATCTTCTAACTGTCCATGACCTACTATTAACTAGCTCAAAATCCAGACCACCAATTTGCGAGAATGAGGAGTAAAATGCTCTATTTTGAAATAAAAATTATACCTTGGAAATTTTAAAAATGAACAATATTTGTGTTAAAACATCTTTTATGACAGCCAGCATTTCATTGGTTATCAAACCTGATCTAACAGCATAATTTTATAACTTTTAATCTCATGTTGTAGTAAGTTGTCTTATTATACTTATTTCATAATTAAGTAATATACTCCTGAAAAAATAAAACTTTTCTTTTAATTAAATCTTCATTTCTAATTCTCTTTTATTCAAAGGAAGAATATTTTTCTATTACCTGAAGATAATTTTTCATTTATATGGTATATGTTGTCAGAATATATTTTCAATGCTCATTCATACACATCAAAAATTAACTTCACATAATTGAAAAAGTTCTTCCTTTTAATGAAAAAGAATTCGAATTTTTTAATTACAAAAAAAATTTATAAAGGTAGTTAACATCAACAGATTTAATGAAGTGACTACTTATATCTTCTGAAAAGTATACCTCTCGATACTCGTGGGAACACACATAATAAATAATTGAAATATTCATACACACATGAGGAAGAACTCAGCAATTACAAGAAAAGACTAAAGGCAAAGACCACTTATGTTGCAAAAAACAATAAAAAATACTCCTACATGTTCTGTAGCAAAAAAAATTCTGAAATTAATTTTAGAGAAAATGAAAGATATTAATTAACAGAAAAATTAAATTACATAAAATACAATCATGACTACTACTTACTATACATGATTTACTATAACTCCAATCACCAACAAACCATTACAGGACCACACGCTTTCTATCTACACAATATTTATTTTCAGAGAGTTATTGAGAGTACATTCACATACACAGCTAT
This sequence comes from Teleogryllus occipitalis, assembly GCA_011170035.1. Classification (NCBI taxonomy): domain Eukaryota; kingdom Metazoa; phylum Arthropoda; class Insecta; order Orthoptera; family Gryllidae; genus Teleogryllus; species Teleogryllus occipitalis. The sequence goes on along the minus strand of BLKR01001598.1, from coordinate 16,289 downwards.
AAACATATTGCAAATTATATAAAGATAAAAATATTTGCTAAATGTCAACTGTTACTACAGTCCCAATCCCTCAACCTCATATATATACAATGAAGACAATATTTGAAAGCCTTGTGGTAGTTTTTATTTGGATGTTGGAAGATAAGTTGCTGTTGTTAAAGATCTGAAGTATAAAAATTTATCCACATATATCTCATTTCAAAAATATGATTACGATTTCATTTCAAAAATGTTTATTGAAAATTAAATTCTAATGTAACAGTTATTAATGCTTTTCTACCACTCCTGATAGTATATAGCTCTTGAGAAACCTGTAATAGTACAAATAAGAATAACGATGATGATAATAATAATAGTGAAAAACACATTTCAATAAGCTAATATCAACTTAATAATAAAATATACTCACTATTTCACCTGGAATTTAACCACTCACTTGCCTTTGATGGAATAATACAAATTTACAACTTTCAACTCTGCACCTGAGAAGAATAAAAATTGTCAAATATTTTCCAACCCAATTTCATGGGCACTCATATTTCTATTAATTAGAAACATCAGAGAAATGGTAACACTGAGGGGATCTTTGTCATTATAAGAGTTATCCTGAATATTTATAATTACTGCAATCTCTGAAGCCTCCTTTCTTATGACTACTCATCAGAATTCTATATTCTTCACAGTATGTGCCACATAATTATCCCAAATATAGCAGTGTTCAGAATAAATGAGTATGTTATATTGGCAATATTTCTGCAAAATATCTCAAGGAAATATTTTTGTATTTATTCACTTATTTCTCCACAGTAATATGTTCTAATGCTTCATTTCATTTTCTTGTTGATTTGTGATTGAAAGTGGTATCATCATGACACTGATAATATCTTTTGTACTGGCTCCACACCAACTTAATAGTATAATAGTGACAATAAGGGGGAGGGGAGAGGTTGAACTCAATGGTCAACTTCTATCGTTTCATCTTCCCCACAACAGCTGATGCGATTTATCAAATAGTAAGAATATTGACAAACATTATATAAAAAAAATACAAAAAATAAAGTTGTTATTTTATGATTTAATTCAACAAAACTTACACTTATTTCAGTAAGAAACTTTTTCTGTACAACAGTCATAGAAACTTTCATACATTCTATTAGCAAACTTTATATTAAAATTAAAATTGATTTTACTATAATATCGTTGAACACAATTGACTTTAATACATGTTGCATTCTACTCTTTATAGTGATGTAAATAATGTTGAACCAACTACTTTTGTTATTGAATTGTATTGAAGCAAAACCTGTTTTATAATCAGTTATTTTTAAAAAGGAATGAAATTAATTTCATAAATAAGTGTTTTTCACATTCCTAAAAGAACTATTGTTGAAAAATATCACTCACCAGAACAGAATGAACAGCTGTATTGTCCATTACATTAATATATGTTTCTAACAATCAAGGTGGAAATCTTTCATCCACTTCTGAAACACCTCTGCTGTCATAGTTCCCTAATAGTAATTTATTTCTTTTGAATTTGAGAAAAAAAATCATTTTGCACCTTGGATGAAATCACCTGTGTAAGAATATATCTTTCGACTAAACTTTACTGTTATCTTGTCATAGCTGAGAGGCAAAAACTAAAAGGTAGATTGATAAAAACAATATATAAAATGATATATCAAAGTTAAACAATACTAAACCACAATTCAAGTACTTCAAGTCGGACAAGCAGTGTTCATGATAAAACAAGACATTATTTTTAGAAAAAATGAAAGATATTAATTAAGAGAAAATTAAATTACATAAAATACAATCATGACTACTACTTACTATACATGATTTACTATAACTCCAATCACCAACAAACCATTACTGAACCACATGCTTTCTATCTACACAATATTTAAATCAAATTTCACAAATTTAAACATACTTCAGTTCATGCAAATCATGCCTGATTCTTTCACTTATTTATCCCATTTCATATCATTCAATCGTAAAAAATTTAGATGTTTTGATTGCCTTTCGGATATAAGTCACGAAGCAGACAAAAGGCCTGCCAAATAAACACAATTCCTGTTAGTTGAACTTCTCATTTCTGTAGGGAAGTCTCCAAATATTAACTAAATACAGCATACAGACAATATGATCTTTTATTTTGAACATAATTTCCAAATATTTTCACATTATTTTATCACTGTAACAAAATATTTTTATGTGATCATTTTCCTTTTGGTGGAATGACAATACAATAGGTAGTTCCACAGCTTTAAGACAAGTTAGCCAACGTTCGTGAAATAAAAACGAATAATTTCTGCATGTAAAAATAGACCACGCCCCCTGGCACGATCTCCGTGGTGTGGCAACAGTAGCTGTAAAAGTCACATGACTAAACGCGTTGTACGTGTGGTTTAGGCGCTATGTTTGTTCACGTACGACAGACAGACAGAAAGACGGACGGACGTTTTGAAAAGAAAACCAAACTTATTCGGTATCAGGGGAACCCAAAACGTGAATTTCCGTTGAAATCACAAAATCGATTTTACACAGCATAACATAACTACCTCTGTACTACGTATATTACTCCCGTATTTACGTATGTATACGAGAAAGTAACTAGATGTACTACAGAATGGCACAGACTTTCTCGTAGTAAAGTTTTCTAATTCCCTTGGTGTGGACTGGTACTGAACAGTCTTGCCCTTCTGCCCTTCTGGCGAGCTCTCATCTATCGCCGCAAAAACTACATTTTTTCAGCTTTTCGGTTTCCAAATAGTAGAACCGAAATTTTATTTGAAAAATATTATTGAAGACTATAACGTTGTGCTAAATAACAATTTTCATTGAAACTTTTGGAGCCGTCTTTAAGAATACGGCGCTAAGCTTTTTTGTAAATGCGAAATTTGAAGCTCTTTTTCACAGGAATCTATTGAGTTTTTGAAACACATTTGAAGGAATTTGAAGAACTTACACTCACAACTAAATAATGTATACAAATCGATTAAAATGCGCATATTTACAGCGTGAGAGATATTAAAAAACTACATTTGTGTAATTAAAAAAAACAAAACAAATTATACACCAAAATGAACTATACGCCATATTAAACAGTGTAATTAGGACTATCCATTGGAAAATTTTAAAGAAAAAATTTGGAGTCATTTTTGAGAAAGTGGCGTTTATGCGTTTCCGAAAATGAATTTTTTTACAGAAATTATTTTTGTCTCGTGGCGCGAAGAGCGAAGTCGCTTGCCTTTCACCAAGGAGGTCCGGGTTCGATGCCCGTCGGTTTCCGGACAATCTCATGTGAAATTTGTTTCAACAAAACGAGTTCAGCTGCTTCACAAGGGCTAGACCAGCGTCCAGTGCCCTAAACCCTACTCCTATCCTATTTCTTTCCGAATTCTGGCCGCTCGGTAGTGACGCAGAGGCGCGTACGCGGAGATGCTACCTGGCGGTCCTTTTGACGACTAACGGACTACGTAATGGAGGATTACTCCCAAAGACATTGACTTTAAAAATATAAATAACGGAGGATTACTCCTAAGCGCTCAACGCTCCAATGGGGTTTATGAGACGCGTTGCGTCATGCTGAAGGCGCAAGAGATTAAAAATAAATGATTTTGCCCAATCCTGGATACCTGTATATAATACTTGTATTTAGAGTTTGTGTGTGTTCTCTTTCAACTACATCACATTATACATGCAATGCGTAACAAGTCTATGAGCATTTGCGCTACTCTAATCCCTTCAGTGTCGCTAGCGCACTTTGTCTGAAGCACGTTGAAATCGCCACCTAGATGCTTTGCTTCTTAAAATTGTTTACGAAACCGACCCTGTCTGTTAATCTTTCTATCGTGCGTATATCTTCTTTTGGAGGTCGGCACATGCCTAAGATTTCGCTACAAAATGAACCTCTTCTCCTCACTTCAACAATAAATATTTAATAATTAACTATGTTTCTACACAAGACAATTTACTAACGCAAATGAACATGCTCCCTTCCCCCACCACGATCTCTTCTAAATGTAGCGAAGTAAGATCGAAAGATTTCGCCACAGTAAATATCGTTTGCAAGCTATGGTTCCGTCCAAATTATTACGTCAGGATTGTAAATATCGTCTAAATTCCACAAATTAGTACCTTGGTTCCACACACGTCTACAGTTAACTTGCAGAAGCACCAATGACTTACCGGGAGAGGTGGGTCGGTGCATTAACTGATGTCACTGCAGTGGCTCTGACCGGGAGGTCCTAGGTTCGAGTCCCGACAGCGGCAAGACTATTACACTAGCTTGTCAGTTAGGTCGAATTCAGTCGCTGTCTGGCGGAGAATTCTAGCGGCCGGCTGCTCTGATCGGTACTTTTCCGTGGTTTCTCCGATGAACACCAGGCGAATGTCGGAGCAGTACTCTAACAAACGGGCCACGGACCGCGCGCGATCTTTCCTTCCCCTTCCTTTGTCCAATCCTCACACACTTACACTAACATGCCGGTCGGGAGCTTAGAACTTGTCCCGGCTGGGGTGGTGCCCCTCTGGTGGGAGATACCTGGTAGAGAGAAACTTCGCTATCCGACGGTAAGTCGGCGCCGGATCTCGCCATTCAGCCGGGGAAGATCATTGCTACTGCTACCATTACCCTATAAATCGCTGCGACGTATACTTGGGTTTTTGTAACGTGGCGCGTTAGGTCTATATCTTCACGATGGAATACGGCACGGCTTATCGCGTCTTTCTCGGTCGTACCACTAGATGGCGCTTGATTTGCAGCACTGGTTGATACGGTCGCAATCAGGCGACAACTGGCGGACGACCGTGAAAGACGCAAAACGTCGTGCCATATTCCATCATGAAGAGAAGTCAGTCACGCGCCACGTTACAAAAATCCAGGGTAGTAATATATTTCTTCCGAGTGAAATCTCACCGAAGTTCTTCGCAGTACATCCGAGTTAGCCAATCCTGGGTCTTGCCCCAGCCCTGTGCCAGCAGGGATTTTTCTCAGAGGCTGACGAATTGTATTCGAAGTCAATGAAATGGCAGCTGTAATATTTTTTATATTTTTACGGAATATCAAGTCGGTTGATTTTCCCCCTCCCAAAATTCGTCTCAAAATTAAGCCCATTGCCTAGAAGTTCCCGATTCTGAATGTCTGCCCGTGCTTACGGATGGATATGTTATTTTTTTTTATCACGGACAGTAAAATCTGTATGAGACGTACGTATACAATGCGTTGTTCACATGTGTTACTTGTTTCATTTGGAGACGTTGCAAATAGTTTTCCGAACTTGACCATTAGAATTCTGCATATGATACTATTTATTTTTTTTACGTCAAAAACAGTTAAAAGCTGCGTGACGTGCAACGGAGAGAAGAGAATTCTGTGCAAATTTTTATAATTCTGCGATACTTACCCTAAGTCATGTACTACTTGAATTTTGAATTCAGAAAAAATGAGCCTTTTTGCAAGGATTGTTAACAAAATATTCCCTCCGCTGTAATAATATCTATTTTCAAGGGTAAATGAGCTATAATTTTGGACTCTTATCCCTCATGTCCTTCGCGAAGGAATAATACTTCCTGCCGCAATAACATGGAGGACCATAATTTGAAGAACTATTTCCCACTGAATTCTATAAATCGTGCACAGATGATGAATTTGCTTGTATGTCCAGAAGCAAAACAAGGGGCCATTTCAGCATTTGCTCAAAGGATCAGGAAAACTGGACGAAAAACCTCATCGAAGTGAGGGTCATTGACCCAGAAGCTGCAGTACAATGCTAGTTACAGGTTGTTTAGAATTATACAATCCAAATGGTAAATAATATATTAAATATCACTGTTAAAATTAATGTTACTTTTCTTTAGATGCTCAGTATAGTCTCTAATTGTATAGAAATAGTTATGCAGCAGAAACGATACTATGAAACCAAAAGAGGAGTGGGAGAAGACCAAAAACACGTGTAGCAATTTATTTATTCCTTTATTTTGCATGCAAAATTTGTAGCTAAATTACAATGATCATGGTCTTCATTGTTAAACAATGTCTTTGGACCTTGACCTGTTACACAAATTATGACGTTTGATGTAGTGAATAGGGGTTACAAATGTTATTTCATATAGGTGTATCATTTCATTACACATCAATTATTACTACACAGGAGGCTCTCCGTAAGGATATACATATTTTATGCTAAATAGCTCCCTCAGACGATCCATTGTATATGGCAACGTATGAAACACAATTCCATCACATGGACTCGTGAAAGCTACGTACAACCAACTAGCAGCTAATAGTGCGAAAATTGTAGATATTCTGAGGTAGATTCTGGATTCAAACATCTTCTGACCTACAGGTTCTGCCATTGTGCTGTGTTCAGAAAACCTGAAGGGAACCAAATAACAAATACAGTGTACAACTGGTGTCTTACCTCATTTTCAATAAAATTTCAGGGATCATTAGTTTGGTCAATTATTCTTTAAACTGCCGATGCTTCAACCTTTATTTTACCTTCTTCAGGGCTCTCGGAACAGATGAATACAATATAAATTCACTCATGCACTTCACTTTACAATATTCTACACAATTCTTCATTCTAAACAATTTTCTATAGAAACTCACACCATCAGCAACTAAAATAATATATTTAAATGCACCTTCACAATCTGTTCTGGATAACATATTTAATTTTTTAAATGGAAGTCGAGAGCTCAGATTTTTTCGTTTTGACTTTTAGGTATTAAGATATTTTCTGTAGTTATTAACTCGTAAGTGTAAAGTATATATTTAATTACATCGTATGTATATAACTACATTGTACGTGTGTAGTATCTGTTCATGTTTACTGAGTCTTTTTTATATCTGTTGAGAATCATAGAGCCGTAAGACCGAAATTTATCTGTTAAAATGCTATTAGAAGTTATACAGGGCTGCAGTTACACTTATCAATGCATATAACAAGAAGTTGGGTTGTACATTCGCCTCTTGGCACGAGAAAAAGGATTCATTAAGGGAAAAGTTGCTGATGTATGTACTCGCTAATTTACTTTTTAAATTTTTGGCATGATTTGTTATGATTCTAAACGAGTGATATGAAGTCATTAGCCCTGAGGAAAGCCAACATGGTCGAAACGTCGGTATTCCAAAAAAATAATTTACCTGGATTGTTTGGACACCTAGTACAATGAAAAAAAGACGGTTCACTTAGTAAGTTTTGATTTCAAACAGAGCCGCATAGAAAGGTGGAGCAAAAGAAGCAAGGAGCATTGACAGTTCATGGAACATTTTTGTTAATCCACATGTTTATTACTTTCCGCAACTATATTTTTCAGCCAATTTCCAATATTCACTTTACCTCAGCGTACACCAGGCGGCAATGGTTTTGTGAAAGAATAATAAAATACAATTGGAGAATATGAGAAAGCATGCCCTTAGAATGATTCCATGAAAAAAGGCCAAAACGCTTGGTGCATTTAGATTGCTAGTTTTTCACCGTTTCTTTGGATCCGTTGAGTAAACTATAAGAATTTATTTGCCCCCTCTCTTTGACACAACGTTGCGCTTCCACACACCGGCATTTGTAAAGTTTTACATGAGCATTTTTACATTTACTGAAGAATTATTGTTTTTTATGTCAAATTATTTAATGGCTATGATTCCTCCCCCTGATACACAGAAAAGAATTTTAATTTGTCCTTATGCGTCCCCACTACTCTCGTCCTCACTCACGAGGTATTCGGTGTAATCGGGTAATCGAGGTAATCGGGTAAGCGGGTAAGCGCGTAATCGGGTAATCGGGTAATCGGGTAATCGGGTAGGATTCTCAAACTTCCTGACGACGGCCTTCCGGAAATGAAACTTCATGGTACACATCACTCCACAGCCGGTGTGAAGACGCACATAAATTAGGTTGGGTCACTTTTAGGGAGAAAGCAAATTCGAGTGTTCATTTCAATGGCTGGCGAGTTTTGATAGTCGATAGCTAGAAGTTTCATATTTAGACAAAATGGTGACAATTAACAACAATTCAATCGAGTATTTGAATTATGTTAGCACTTGGTTTTGGCGATTATTCTTAGAATCATAATATTCCAAATAATACTCTTTTTTATGTACACAAATAATAAAAAAAATACTAACTTTCTGTCTTTCTTTCCAGCTTTTGTAGTTGAGACAGGGCAATGCATCTTTTTACTTTTCTTCTGAAATTTTACTTTGTTGAAAGCATATGTTCCTGAAGAACAAGATGATGCAACAGTCTCAAAAGTAAGAGAGTCTGTAGATTCCATTTTACATGTGTTTACAAATCCACCATTTGATTGCAGCGACGTCGATGAATCATGGTAAGTTTTGCTGATTCTAGTTGATTAGAAAGAATTACCATTAGCCGTTTCCTCACAATCAGTGTAGAAAAATATAGGAACAACAAATAAATAAGTGTAAATCAATTATTTGAACAACCCTGTCTGGAAAATGGATCCTCGAAGTTTTAACAAAGGAAATACAAAATAATGAACTCACCTGAGTTAAATAAATTTAATAAACAAATAAAAGTTTACAATCATAAGTACCTCAAGAAAATAACAAAATTGAAATACAAAAGATTTTGAATTTCCAACATTTATTTCACATTCATTCTTAGAAGCACTGCAAGGTTAGTTGTTTGTAAAAAAGAAAGAGAAATCCAGAAAGTACCAGAAAAGTTAATTCAGATCCTACTCTTCTGCATTACACGCCGCAATTCTATTTTTTGTGTTTAATTGCTAAGAGATATATAATCTCAAGAACAAATCCAAGTATGTGAAACAGTAACAGGTAGTACGCATTTCTACTAACATACTAGTAAATTTCATTCTCTTAAACACATTCTTTGTTCCATCTACAACTTACAGCAAATAAGTTAAAAATGGCAGTTTTCAATTGATCACTTTATCCCAGTTATAATTAGCTAATTATACGAGATGCTAATGAACTGATACAATGAAAATGTTAAAATAGTCTTACAAGAATTAAAAATAAGTATTCCGTTGATATACTTTTGAACAACACACCTATTACAAATCAATATCTTTCTATCAACTGAACAATAGAATCACATTTTTCTAGTCAAATCTGTGCAAAAAAAGTTTTAACTATCCAATAAGCACCCTCAATGAATGTCTACAGTACCGTATATAACAATGGCTTTGGTTCAGTTTTCGTGATAAACTCAAGGCATTAAAAATTAAAATACCTAGAAAAGTTGAACAAGGTAATTTGTTCCAAGAACGATCCAGGGTTTTACTGCAACTGATTAAGCTTGACAGTAATTCGCGGCACAGGATCTCCAAACCTTGAGACTACAAGGAAGGTTTAGATAATATTTCTTGTCATGAACATACTTGCGTTGACCTGATCATAGATAACTTACATCTGTGACATATTCCACCCGGCTATGTAAACAACTTAAAGAATTGGAGAAATAGCGAATTGTTGGACTACGAGGACAAGTGCAATAATTTACCCATTAACCTGGCAGGAACCTGGAGAGGGAGGGGCGATGAAAACAACGGCAAGAAATTTAAAAAAAATAATTAGCTGCCTTTTAAAAAAATAATTAAAATTAAACACATACAATAGTTTTCACTGTATGATCATAACACAATTTATACTTCATGTTTTATTTTCGACCTGGGAGAAATTCATCAGCCATTTCAACCATCACTTCTACATGTCAAAGAAAATAAATATTTTCTATTTGTTTGGTTTCCGTTATATTGCAAGAACTAGGAAGCGTATAGTTCTCTAGCCGTGAGAACCCAGTGCCCTTGGTCACCTGAGGTTACCCCAATTTTTTTTTCTGATTTTCGGGAGATATAACGGCTATGAGTATTGGGGTAAGATCGCGCTTGACTCGTGGCCTCTTTAGGATGCAGCTCAGGCCTATACTTGGAAGTCATCGGGGAAAGCACTGTTGAGCAGTGGCGAGGCGTCTGGTCATCTATAGACGCGGCGATGATCAAGCAAGATAATAAAAATATTGCATTTCAAATATTTTAGAAAATCTTACATAATCAACATACAATCAGATTTAGACAATATTAGTTACGAAACAGCCGAGACGTAGTCGTAAAACGACGGGAAGAGAGCAAAGAAATCGCTAATGTCAATCGCAATCGAATTGAGAGCTCGCCGCTTGCTGTCCACTGTCGATGACTAGACCGGCCGCTGCGGTTCGCATTTTTTTGTACGGCGATATGCGCTCCTGCTCATCATTGCGTTCGTGGAATCACGACTATTCAGTGACTTCTGGCCACGCCTCGCGAAACGCGCTATTCGAACTCGCAGTACACATATTCCCGGTACATCCGCACTCTCCCATAAGAACTTGTGAGTGGAATGGTGTGGTGTTTTTGAGATCCCCGATTCTTCAGTGCTTTTACTGGCTTTTAGTTGTATTATCGGAATTCTATTAATTTCCATACATTAACTTTAAGAAGATATCGTCGCTCTGAAGAAAAAAAAAGGTTCAAATAAAGGGTATAGCCGTACAAGGCGATGAAAAGTGCCCCCAAAACTAAATCTTTATTCGCGATGCTCATATGAAAGAGAATACACACACACACACACACACACACACACACACACACACACACACACACACACACACACACACACACAGTTACACGCACTAGATGAGTACGCATGTCGGGATACCAGTCGAAGTTTACAGCCTATTGGGGCAGGGCTGGTGCCGAGCTGGCGGAGATTCCTGGAAGAGAATCCTCCGCAGACGAGTATGTTGGCGTCCGATGTCACTTTCCAGTGTGTGTGTGTGTGGGGGGGGGGACTCCGCCACCTCCTGGTTATAACGTGCACTACACTCACAGGACGAATGATCAAAGTAGTTCACATGCCCGTATAGAATACTCAAAATTGAAGGGGTTGTGGTAACAGAGATAGCCTTCATTTCTGTAATGTTTGTTAGACAGAGGTAAGCAAAGTAGGTGTTAATTCAGACGAGTCTCGGTTTATAGTCACAGATAAACACCGAAATATGGATACTGTTAGGAGTGTCTGGTTAAAATGCACGTAAGTTATAAAGTGTGGAAAAAAAATGTACGAATGACAAATCACTTCGGACTCCATGTAGCTAATTTTGGTATTAGCTATCAAACTGCCTATAGGCAGCTGATCGACGTAAGGTGATTGAGCGTAAGGCGCCTTGTGAGTTCGTAAGACGTAATTTGGCATAAAAACTCATTGTAAATTATGTGTTGCATAGACAGTATGATTCTTTATGTAAACCGGGGAGGCCGAAGGTCGGAGTCTCGTCGCCTACTCGGAAACGTACAGCGAAGCGTCAACTGAGGCATAGGGGCATTAGGTTTGGTGGTATCGTGTAAATAGAAATTTAAGACTGATTCGAAAGAACACGAAAGTGGACATATCGTTCTCACTATCGTTAGAAACTTCGCACCATCATGCAATCCGATCCCTCTTTATCACTTATCTGGTGTTCGACATTATAATGCACTTCACCTACCCTAGACACGTCGTGATGGCTGTTAAATTCATCGGGTTTAAGTCGTAATTACGTTTCGATGCTGTTTCTACTTCTGACTTTACCCACCTTCTGTGTAATGTGAACACTAGCTAACTCGCGTGTTATCTAGATCCGATTCACATTTTCTCCGTAACATACAGAACTTCCTACTGATTTCTATACCCGGTGTAATTTTATCAACAAGTTTGTACTGCGTTTGGATCATTACGGTCGTCTTTGAAAACATACCTAGATATTCATTTCCAACATGTGAAATGAAGGTCATTCATTTATGTTGCCTTCACCTCTTCAATTGTGGTTAATAACTCTCTCAATGAATCCTACCAATGTGTGTTATACGAATATTACATGTTTATTACAAAAATAATAAACTTCTCAACTTAAGTCCCTCAAATTAAAAACAAAACTACATTTAATAAAACCAATAAATATCTTATTTAATTCACTGAAAATGTCACTGCAAATTTTGCCCGAAGTATTCGCCCATACCACACTGTTTTCATTATTCTTTGTAGATAACAAAGAAGAATAGAATTCGCCCTTTCTATAAATACCTTTCAGAAAATGTAAATAGAAGATAGTTCAAATTATTTTCAGACTATCTAAACCAAAGAGATGATTAGGATAACAGGAAATCATTAAAGTATTTTTTACAAAGGCTTGGAAAACTAGAATTGGGTTGATTATATTGCCATTCTAAAATCTCCCGTCTAAAATTCACTTCCATGATGTTTTTTAAGAAGTTTTAATTTTCTTACATACATTTATTGGGGCAGATGTCACACTAATTAATAACCGTCTAAATAACAAAATATTATTCAAAATCCACTTGGAGGGTCAAAGACACAAAGGTCAAGTCATCATCTTTTAGTAGCTTAATTTCACTCCCCTAAATTTAAAATATATTTTAAAATAAAATATCACTCACTCTGCAGTGAAAAACAATTCTTCGGATGATCCACTACTGGTAGGCAGAAGAGTCTGTACATGTTGAGATGCCTCATTTATCCATAACGTATTAGACGACTCCTTGGATTGACCCTGTTTTTAAAGTTCCATTAGATAAAATGTAAACAAATACACAATATGTTATTATTATCATTAGCATTATTATTATTATTATTATTATTATTATTATTATTATTATTATTATTATTATTATTATTATTATCATCATTATCACTATTATTATTATTATCATCATTATCACTATTATTATTATCATTGTTACTATTATTAATAATACAATTGCAATTAATAATACAACTGCGAAGGACTGATCGCCGATATCCTCCCAGCACTTCATACATCCTCACATCTTTATAACGGGTGTCCCACCAACTACGGGCCACCGCATAACCTCTAAACGGTTCACGATATCGAAATGCAGTTTTCACTCAACAATGCGGAATCATGGGGACAAGTAATATGCTATGGAGAATATGTTTGGTTTTCAAAACATTTATTCGTCTTTGATTTTTTAAATGGAACTGCAAATCCTCATTAACACGAATTCCAAGGATCGAAATAATCGGAGTTCCGGTTGAAAAAAATGCATGTTTTATCAGAGTACTATAAATGTCCGTATTACTGTAATCGCTTGCCGGGATCGAAGTTTTATTCGCGTTAAGTGAGCTCGTGCTAAGGAGGGTTTAGTGTATACCGTGTGGCCCACCTAAGATGTTCCCTTCAATTTTCTCCTGAACTGTTGCAGATACTGAGATGCGGTTTTCACTAAAACTACTATATGCAAGGGGCACATATGATCATGCAAAATATTATTCTATTACATTTTTTATTGCAGAGATATTGACCCAACTTCTATTTTTTAAATGTAACCCTATAGATTTTTTTGCTCATCATAACAAGCGTGAAGAGACGAGTTCATAAACATGCATATCGTCATATGTTACATAACAAAATTTTCGAGAAATTAAGAGTTTTAAAGACCCACGCCGACTGCTGGTTTCCGTAATCTGAACGAGAAATTCCGGGTGATATGGGGCGAGGCCATTCCCTTCCGTTGCGTCGACCTGCGGTAAATGTAGTGATGCAATGTGCAAAGGAGCTCACGAAAACCCGCGATTTGCTCTTGAAGACTACACCCTCTCAGTCCTGGAGACAATGTATTCACCCATAGCCATATTCTGAGTAAATCTGTACGCCACAAGGTACTATTTTTTAATTAATGAAATACTACAAGATTTGAGAAAATATTTGAATTATTAACCGTAGAGAAAGCAAGGGAAGATTGGAGAGTGAACATGTTCTGAATTAATAAATGCGTGTGCTGTCAGAAACAAAAGTTTACTCTTTGAAAGCCTGAAAACCTTTACCGCAGGGTCGACGCAACGGAAGAAAATGGCCTCGCCGCATATCACCCGGAATTTCTCGTTCAGATTACGGAAACCAGCAGTCAGCGTGCGTCTTTAAAACTTAATTTCTCGAAAATTTTGTTATGTAACATACGGCGATATGCATATTTATGAACTCGTCTCTTCACGCTTGTTATGATCTAAAAAAAATCTATAGGATTCCATTTAAAAAATCGAAGTTGGGTCAATATCTCTGCAATAAAAAATGCAATAGAATAATATTATGCATGACCATATGTACCCCTTGCATATAGTAGTTTTAGTGAAAACCGCATCTCAGTATCTGCAACGGTTCAGGAGAAAATTGAAGGGAACATCTCAGGTGGGCCACACGGTATAATTTTCTTACTAGCAATGGATAGATCATAAAAACACGAATTCAAAGATGTATCATTTGGTAATGTTTAGTTGCAGTTTTACTGTAAAATTAATCTTTTTTACATTATTTTAAATTTAACCGACAAAATTTCCTTTAGCCTTTACTTACAACTGTCGCCTTTGGGGAAGGTGGCCCTCGCGTGCCGGTACTGTTACACGGAAAAGGGTGGGGGAGAGGGGGAGGCGTACAGGCGCAATTTCAGCAATCCGCGAACGACACAGAACAAACATCAATGTTATCGATCAGAATGAAATATTTTTCCTTCATTTATCAAAAATGAATTTTTCTTCTAGTGATTGAATTTCCAAAATATTCATTCAAAGTAAACAATCAAGCTCGATGTAATGGCTGTGAGAACAAGATCGCATTTTGAAATATTTCAAATGCAACAGAAGGGAATGAGTGGTTGAAGATTGACACTATAATCGCCAGATAATCCATCCGATATTAGATACTATATTGAAATTGTATTATTTACTGTGACTCAACTTCTCATTGTAAACTTACAAAAATAAAATAGGTCGTAGATAACTAGAAAAACAGAATACAAATATGTGCATAAAGGTTATTTACACTTATGCTCCGCATCCCCATTGACAGCTAAGCACATCCACAGTCGTGCGCGCAGGGGTTCGACAAACTGAAATTTTCTGTGGCGCTATGAATCGATTCTTTGGAATGGCAACCTGTGGAAGAAATATTCACTTCTGATGAATAATTAGAAAAAAAGTCGTCTAGTTTGATTATATTGATGTTTGTTCCTGTGTCTGACGTGACAAGACCATGGATTGCTGAAATTACGCCTCTATCCCTCAACGCCACCCCTTTCTCTCCCTCTTATCCCGTAACAGTCGACGCCGCCAAGGCCACATTCCCCGAAGGCATCAGTTGATAGTGCTGCTACAGAAAATATTCTCGGTTTAATTTAAAATTGGATGTCAAAAAGTGACATTAATTTTCTCAAATTACTATCAAAACGTTAACATCTGATACATCATTTTATTTCTGTTTTTATGATTATCAGTTGCACGTGAAAAAATGAATAGTTCTATTTAAAAAATCAAAGATAAATCAAATTTCTCGAAAATAAAACACATTTCAAACAATATCTCTACAACTTATTACTTGCTCCATAATTCCGCATTGTGGAGCGAAAACTGCATTTTTATATCGTGAACCATTTAGATGTTATGGGGGTGGCCCATAGTTGTTGGGTCATTCTATCTCATACATCATCGCCGTCACCCTGAGGAATGACACCTCTTACCCGAATATATTTGATATATTCCTTTAACCAAATATATGAATGATGTTAGGCCTTTTTCAAATTGCACAAAAAGTTACGTACTCACAATCTGTAGGACTAATTATTTTTATTAAATCACTTCATTATTGTAAGAAAATGCAATGGAAGATTCCTTAGAAACGCTGCACATTGTGCAGTCTCTGTCTCACAAACCAGTGCCACTGTACTAGTGCCACCACTATTAAACTACGGAGTGGGAAAAAAGTCGCACTAAATTCAACCCCTGCTTAAAAGTCCTCGTATGGGGCGTGATAATTAATCCATGCCTCATGGTGTTACATTTGCCAGGAAAACGCACAAACTATGGGGCGCGCGTTACCTGCACCTCACCTCGTTGCGCACGAGTCCGAAGCGGCTAGCATCGCTGAGGCTGAGCGCCGCCATGGCCTCCTCCAGCCCCCCTCTGCTGCAGCTACGCCGCCGCCGCCGCGCGCGCTCCGGGGGCTCTTCCGACGCACTCGCGTCCTCCGCCTCCGCCGCCGCACGCGCCTCGCGCCCGGCCCACTCCTGCCGCCTCGCCTCGCGCCCGGCCGCCAGGCGGCGCGCGAACGCCCCTCTGCAAGCAACGCGTCAACGAGTGCGCCAACACACACACGTGTGCAACACACACACACACACACACACACGTGTGCAACACACACACACACACACACACACGTGTGCAACACACACACACACACACA